>JABFPR010000033.1:0-23636 GCA_022817345.1 Neoscelio sp. ZL-2020
ACGCAAAATTGGACCTTCCGAATGGACCATTTGAAACGGAGCCGCGGACAACATTTACATGAAGTTATCTTTAAAACGTAAATGGCAAAGGCCAATTTATCGATTCCAATAAAAATTTTGAATATATAATGCAAATTTGAGTGTTTTATTCGATTTTTAAAAAAACTACGCTTAAAAAATCACGCTATATATAATGATAACAATAATGATAAAATAAATTTGTTTCATTGAAGGAGAATCAACTCCGTTTGAGTACAGAGAATGGTCAGACTGTACGTAATTAAGGAATAATGATTCCAGATTATGAGTCGAAACATAACGTTACGAACAATTTCTATCCCAAACCACCGCACTCGGATGGAAAGTGTCAAATAAATAGAAATTGAAAGTTTTAGCACTGAAAAAGTACTTTAACTATTTTAAAACTATGTAAACTATAATGACCATGACGGGATTTTCTCAGGATTAATAAATGAATTAAATCAAACAATCTCTCTCACTCCCTCTAACCCCCCTCTCCCTTCACTCAGTGAATGGTGGTGAAAAGTGAATCTTTACAGTATGAAGATAGCTGTCACCTAAAGATAGTGTTGAGAAAAGTGGCTCAATACTGTATAAATGTAGAGCAAATTTATACTTTCCGCTGACATGTTCAGCAAGATGCCTAACTGGACCACTGTTGAAAGGTTTGGGACGGTATATAAATGAAGCGTGGAACACACACTTTGGTACAAAGGGGTTTTATTCAGAGCACTTTGCCACACGCATTTTATACAAAAGAATTCCGGCGCACAGTCCAGTCATTTTGCATATGTATCACGGGTGTGAAGACATTAAAGCGAACATTCACTAGTTTGGTTCGTGGAAGTCAGGCGCACAATGATACGAACCATTTAAGGGCATACTAGGGCGAGAAAGGAACCTTACGTGTTTCTGTTTAAGGTCGCATGTACGTAAATAACAGGGAAGCGAAGAGAGAGGTTTTTCCGTGGGAATCGTGTAACGGACAGAACATTTTCTCCACACGAGAAGAATAGAAAGTGTGCGTGCAACGCGATTCTTATCTTTCGGGCAATCTGTGACGTAAGATGTTGCTGCAATAAATGCTTAAAAATACTGACATTACTTGTGATCGAATTATATTACGGGCAAACAAGTTTTATATAAAATGAAATAATCTCTTTTACTCTCAATTTGGTGAAAACCAAATTTATATTGCCTTTTTTACGGCTTTATAATAAAATGTAAACACAACGTGTGTTTTTAACTGTAAACAAAATAACATGTACAATGTTTTAATAAAAATAAAATAAATGAATTAAACAATTTTTCCAATTCCCAACATACCACCGATCTCGTTCTATTGCAATAAGACTAAAGAGCTCCAAAGTGATTGCCACCCGCCATAAACGGTGTGCATAGTTTTACTACGACTACCCGAACTAAATTGTCGCGCCCTGGCTTAGTGTGAACGACACGATCCAAGGCCTATTTAGCTGGAGGCAGATTGCGGTCACGCAGAAGAACAAGATCACCGCTTTTCAAATTTTGAAAAGCGTTGATAAAGTCGGTCGACCACACTCGCCAGAATCTCTACAATGTGAGGTGCACAGTTTGCCAACATGACAAATAATTTGAGTTAACGTTTAATAACGATGGGGCTGAGGGGATCTTTATCATGTCGCTAACAAGAAAGTAGCCAAGAGTGAGCGCGTCACAATCAGACAGGTCATCGCTCGCGGGATTCAAAGGCCGCGAATTTAGGATTGTTTCTATATCGCCGAGGACCGTCTCTAATTCCTCCAACGTGGGAGTCATCTTGTCAAGTATGCGCTGCAAGTGGTGCTTCATTGACGTCACGCCAACCTTCCAAATGCCACCAAAGTGAGGCGCATTTGCAGGAGTAAATGACCAATTGACGCGGTCATTGGCAATGTGCCCTTTTAGGAGAGGATTACGCATTACTGTCCAAAAGCACTTGATCAGTTCCTTGTCCGCTCCCAGTAAAGTGGTACCGTTGTCTGAGTATAAAATCGCCGGGAGGCCATGCCTGGCAGTAAATTGCGAGAACGCTGCTAAAAATGCAGCTGAATTGTAGTCAGTTACGACTTCTCATGGACGGCGCCTACAGTCAAACAAACAAACTGAGCAATATAGTACTACTATGCTTCTCTGCCCCGACCTGTAGACAGACGAATAAGGAAGGACCCAGCATAGTCAACGTCAATATGCGTGAAGGCGCGAGTAATGTTAAGCCATACCGAGGAGAGCTTAGCCACTTATTGTTGGGAGAGCTGCCCACGATGTCTGATGCAAATATCGCATTTGTGGACCACCTGACGCGTCTTTAGCCGAACGCAAATATACCAGTGCCAGAATACGGATTGTGACCTGCACGCCAACGTGCGCAGCATCTAGGTGAAAGTGTCTCACGATTAGTTCAGCTAATTTGTCTTTCGGAACTATATAAGGGTGCTTTTGGGAGTAGGTTAGGGGAGAGTTAGCCAAACGTCCGCCAACGCACAAGACGCTTTCTGCATCTAGGAACGTAGTTAGGGAAAGTAAGGAGCTTCTGAGGGGTAAAGGCTTAACTCTAGAGAGCGCAGCAATCTCCTTGGCAAAATGAATATTCTGTACGTGGCTCGATTGGCATCGGCGATCTCTGATACGGATGAGTGAACCTTGCATTCACTACGCAGGTTTCACTTCTTGGAATGGTGACTGAACCGGAGAATTAAAGCATAGATTACGTTTAAAGTCATAGCAGCGGAAAAGGGGGTGGTTGCCACCGCAACGAGTACAATTTCACAGTTCAGTCGTGACTTGATGATCTAGCATGTTTTCAGATTTATGATCATAAAGGCGCGTTCTGTTTTGCTTGACAACGACGGAGGGAGCGGTCCCAACTCACTCGAATACCCGAATGCGTTTATTTATAATCTGGTCGAGTTCCTCGAAGTTAGGAAGCTCGGTGCTAATACCGACTTGCGACTCCCACTCTAATCGCGATTTGGAATTGAGTTTGGAAGTGATGATAAAATTAAGGAGATCGTCACTCACGTCTAAGGATCGTTTTAAGTTAATCAAAGCAGAACGTATATCAACCGACTGGTCGCTCAAGTTTTTAAGGTCCGTAAGGTCCGATGTGTCATGGTAAACATCCAAAAGATTGGAGGTAAGAATGGTCAATGGCTTTAGTTTTGTTGAAGCTACTGTTTAACAATTGCCACGTCGGTTTATAATTTGATTCATTCAAGATCGTGTGTTTTAGCATGAGTTAGGCTCCGACGATTAAACTGGTTTTCAAATAATGTAATCTTTAGGAAAATAATAATGAGGTTAGGAAACCTCACCATAGAACTACGTTCATCGCATAAAAACGATCGATCTAAGTCTTCCACCATAGGAGGCATTGTTGGTTTAGTAAATTTAGCGATAAGTTCGTTGTAGTAATTAAAAGCACTGTCAACAAACCACTTCTTACAAAAAATATCTTATTTACGAATTAATGATACTTTCTTTCTGCGGTATTCAGATAGACATTGAATTCCAACAACGCATTGTTGGCCCGGAGTTTTTTTCAATACTTCCGAAGCGTAGTAATGCGGCTGCGAGTGTCGGTGAGAGGCTGTTTCTCCTTGGCCAGCTTATTAAAGTTGACCAGAGTGCGCACAATGATCCGATAAAGATGCGTATGGATAGTGAGGAGCTTCATATCTGTCATCGTGAAGTCCGAATAGTAAACGTAACGGAAGACAAAAATGTGGAGGCGGTGGACCCGAGAAAAGTGGTGTCTGAAAAGCCGCTCCTTTATTACCAGACGAAATACACGTCATTCGGCAGTACGAATAAACACAAATCTCAACGCGAACTAAGTACAGATAATCGCGTGAGTCGCACGAATTATAGTTCAAAACATAGCATAAATATATGTCGAATCAGGCCGAAATTGATCAAACAGCAGCTACAATCAATTATTTGGCAGTCGGCATAGCATCAATCCTCCAAAACTGCTAGAAGTTGCATCAAAATGAATTAAAATGCGTTGAAAAGTAAAAATTCTGTTCTAGTAGGGGCGTTGTTAAATTCTCTTCAGGTGGCTGGACTCCTTAGTATTCAGCGTTAAGTGTAGACGGTAGAGGGGATTGGCTGCCTGTTTATTAGGCCGTAGTGAGGAAAGAGTGAGAGACGATTCTTCCGTTGATTGGACTGACAAGGACGCACTATCGACGATAATTTCTCAATGAGATCGCGGAGTAGCGACGACTATCGACGCCTGCTCGTAGTAGCTGGAGCAAGACAGCAAACTCACACAACTTTGTCGTAAGTAGGGTGAGCAGTAACAGATCTCCGTATAGCTCGCATCGAGAGGAAAGAGACACTCGAGTTCTTGCATAGGAGTTACGATGTTGCTTCACAGCTAACCGAGGTGCTGGAAGTGAGACCGAAAACCACTGTGTGATGAATCTTACCATTTTTCATGGAGAAGCACTTTTTCTATTCCAATTGAGGTACCTCCGAAACATGAATTTTGAACTCATTAACCACTGCTTCAGGCGTCGAAAAACGTTGACATCGTAATTTATTTTTGATGTGCGGGAATAACAAAAAGTCATTGGATGCCAAATCAGGGCTGTACAGCGGATGACTTTTCAATTCGACTTTTTCAGTTCTTAAAAATTCTCTTGTTTGAGCCGATGTCTGAGAGCTCGCATTGTTCTGGTGGAGAATGATGCGTCTTCGGCGGTTGGTTTCCCTTATTTTTCCGAAGACTTCTGGCAGACAAATGATTGTGTACCATTTAAAAATTGACCGTCCGACGTTGCACCAAGGATACAATTGCCACATGTCCGGCTTTTCCAAAAAAACAGACCACCACCAGTGCGTCGTGCGCGAACAACTTTGGTTGGATTTGGCTCATCTTGAAAGACCCATTCGGTCGACTACTGTGTACTTTCGAACTCGTACGCATAGATCCATGATTCGTCACCTATTGTGATGTCATAGACGTGTATTGAAGCACCCCGATCATATTTCTTGAGCATTTCTTTCGATAAATCGACACGAGCCTTTTTTGAGCAATTGTCAAATTATGTGGGATCCAACGCGAACACATTTTTTTGGCGGCCAAATGTTCATGTGATATTGAATGTATGCTGGTCCCACTAATGCCCAAGGATTCTTCAATTTCACAATAAGGCATATGACGATCTTACAATATCAGTTCACGCACAGCATCAATGTTTTCTGGAACAGAAACCACGGCCACGATTGAATTCCGTATACCACCGATATATAGTGGTTTCTGATGGTGCTTCATCGCCAAAAGTCGAATTAAGTTCATCGATGCACTGTTGTTGAGATAAACCACGTCGAAAGTTGTACAAAATAATAGCACGGAGATGTTCACGACTTAATTCCATTTTTTGGTCGAGATGAATTTTTCATGTTACTGTAAACAACACAAATGGCGCCTGTACATCAAAACGTTCTGAGTAAGTATACCGACAAATAGTCGAACTTTACGATAGGGACATCGTTTGTCAGATGACAGCACCAGGATCGTTCATTCCCTAGAAATAAATGGCAATCCTCGTATTATGCATAGAAACTATAATCATTTGTTAAATAAACAAAGAAATAACAGAATTGGCATGTGGATTCAATGGTGTATGAGTCGTAGTTATTAAATTTAATTGCTTATTTTTATAGAGAAAATCATTATATTTAAATACAAAATCAGAGTTCCGCGCCTGTAAAACGGCATACATCTATACCCGCGCGTTCCTCATTCCCACCACCAACAGCGTTCGGACTGTGAAGTGGTGTAGGTAACGCAGAGGAACGGGACTCGAGAGCTCTCCAGCCGGTGAGACGGAGAGTCAGTTTAATTAAGTCAACCCTCGAGAAAGTAAGTTCGCTTCAGTCCGTCCCCGCCAATGGTTATTACTAGAAGTCACATCGTCCTACATTGGACAGTGAGTTCACTTGAGTCGGTTCCCGCCAACAGTTGTTAATAGAAGTCATATCGTTCTATGTCGGATAATGTGTTCGCTTGAGTCAGTTCCGGCCAAGGGTCGTTTTTACAAATTATAAATTTCTGTTACGCGGCAGGATAACCTGCCACTCCATGAGATTGCAGCAGGGTATAGTATACAAAGGTCTTTAGCTAAGTGCACTGAACGAATTTTGGCCAACTGAGATAACAACAGAAACAAAAACATTTTGTTTAAATTATATTTAATGTTTATAAATAGTACACTTTCAAGAGTTGTCTGATAATATGTAGAGAAGATTGGTACATTTCGGCGAATGCGATTTCAATAGCGGTATGCATAGATGTCACGTTATGGTGTCTGGATTTGTTAGTATGTCTTTCAACTACGCTCCACACGTAGCAGTCGAGATGGTTTAAATCCGGGGTTTTGGGCGGCCAGAATTCTTTACCAAAACATGTTCACGTTATCGGACAACCAGTTTTGGAGTAAATGGCTCGTATGTGCTAGTGCACCGTCTTGCTGGAACACATATAGCCTCCCTACGACCAAAGTTTCCATTCACGATTTCACTGTAGTCCTAAGAACACGAACGTAAATATCCTTCATGATAGTTTGACCTTTCTCAAAGAAATGCGTCGGCATAACCTCACCCTTACTTGACACAACACTTAGCACATGAACACTGGCCGGATATTTTGTTCTGGCAATAATTGGCACAACTTCTTCATCGTGGGCGAGCCAGCGATCGTTCCTCCGGTTGATTTTCGCATCTATGGTAAAAATCTTTTAATCAGAAAAGAATTTGATTCGTCCTGCAGCTTCGATTCTCAGGGAACACAACAGCAGATTTCATCGAGCAATTGTCTTTGTCCTGACAGCTTCCGAAAACATTTGTCGAATCTTCATAGTGTAAGATTTATACCGTAGATCTTTCTTAGCAATTCGACTCATCGTTCGCTCACTGATACCCAACATTCGCTCACCGTTGCCAATTTTCTTAACGATGCCCCGGGTTCTCGGAAATCAGCGCCCGAGTCCTTTCCACCGTTGCCGGAGTCCGAGTCACGCGTTTTTTCGAGTGACTCTTCCTCGACGGATTAGCGGAACCTTCTTCGGACTTCTCCGATACATTGTACTACGCCACAACTGCGTAAACAGTTGATCGCGTGTAACCGAATAATTTCGGTTGCTGAACGTCCAGCGTGAAGTCTTTCAATTATCGCTTAACTCTTCAATTAACTCTTCGGATGTACTCTGCGCTCATTCGCAATATTTCGTCCATTTTGAGGTTATGACTGTTTACTAGAAGTATAAAGCTTTCATAAACACCAACACCGACCTCTAGTGGAACTACTATGTGGCGGGAAATTCAAATTGAAATTTGTCCAGATTTAGGTGCCACAACCTGTATAATAATTTTATAGGCAATTCTCTTATTTGCAAACAGGGTGTTTATGTTAATTGTTAAGCTAATTAAGACGCGTTTAGAGTCAAAAGAAGTCAGGCAGCTAATGATTTTTCCATCCACCTTTAGCATTGAAAAATAATGGTAGAAATTTGACGATCGAATACTGTTTCTATATACTTAACTAAGGCTTTGAAATATTACCAAGTAAAAAGATTAGGATGTTTAGAATGAGAGCCCCTGACATCTGCTATAACATCGAAACAAAACAAGGAAGATGTTTGTCAAAACAACTTTTTCTGTATACCTAATTAAGCTTTTTAAATATTTTAATGTAATAAATTAGGATAGAATAGTTACATTATATAAACAGAATAGAATAGATTGAGATCTGCTATAACATCCAGATAAAAGAAAAATGTTCGATTAGACTTGTTTTCAGTTAATTAGGACATATTTGCCTTCCTTTCATCTAGTCAAATTACAGCATTAAAAACGGTGGCTAAAATGGCTTATCTGACTAAAAATTAAAATCTTTTAATGATGGTCTCTTTCACTTTAACAAAAATAATGTCAATAATCATCATCCAGTGGAAACATGCGTTAGGTAATGTTTTTATATTCAGTTAATTAGGATACATTTGACTTCCTTTCGCTAAGTTAATTTGTAGTATTGAAAACGATATAGGTAGAAATTAGATGATCGGAAACTTTTTCTGTATACTTAACTAAGTTAAATATTATAACGTTTAATACTTGCTATAACATTTAAACAAAATGAAAAAGGTGAATGTCTTAACTTGTGTTAAAAAACGCAATTCATATTTATTTAGAGATCTCAAATTTGAGGCCAATAGAATTTATCTACGAAACTCAACTTATCTCTTTTCACTATGAAATTAATAGTTTAAATAACTAATGTTTAAATTCGGAATGTGTGAAAACTGGAAATACTAAGTAGTAATCAAAATACTAGAAAAACTTTGGACAAAGTGTACAGAGCTCAAAGGAGACTACGTTGAAAAATAAAACGTCCGTTTTTTGAAAAACCTGTGTTTTATTCAAAAAGTCACAGCCTTGTTGACCCACTCTCGTAGTATGGTAGATCGTGTCCATGATAATTTAATAGAATCGCGCGAATATTTAAAAAAATATTTGCGGGTAACAAAACATCCGATTTTAAATACAAGTCGCAATACTCACCAATGGTCTTGTAATTAAATTTATCCCACACAATCTTTGCGTACTCATAATCATTCTCATTCCCATCACTTTCACTCATTCTACTTGTATAATGAAATTTATCTTGAGAGGGGAAATTTGGTACATATAGGATGCTTACTTCTTTAATATGGTCGTAATTAGAAATTACCTTCTTATTAATAAATTAAATTGTTCATTCTCTGGAAATTTGCTTTTTAAAATTATTTTACAATCATTGTTTAAATATGAAGCTAATATGTTTAAATACGAGGGTGGTATTAAAAAATTTAAACGAATCGATAAAACTCAACCGAATTTTTGTTCCTTAACAAATTTACTGAATGAAATGTACTTCTCTAAAGTTTATTATTTCTCTGGATCACGTTAGCAACATCTCTAATTAAAATGTAAGCTTTGTAGTTTATAAGGTTATGGAAAACTATAGAAATAATAAACTTTAATTTACAGCTATTGTATGCTGCTCCTCGGAACTCCTCGGTCCCTCACCTTTAGTCCCTCACTATGCGAGTTGCCTTGCATAGTGAAAGGCAACTCGCAGATGTGGCAAGACGTTGTAGCAATAAACTTCCACCAATCGTCGAGTATTAAATTCATCAACTTTACAGGGAACAGAATCTGCATACACATAATATACGAGGGGTGCTATTTATATTTCTGGCCTTGGTAACAGCAAACGCTCAAAAGAAGGCTCGTGTTGATCGGTGCAAGGAAATGTTGAAAAAATACGTTCAAGGTGCATCAAAGGCTGTGTATAACATCTACACAGGTGACGAATCATGGATCTATACATATGAACCCGGATCAAAACAGCAATCGACTGTATGGGTCTTCCAAGACGAGCCAAATCCAACAAAAGTTGTTCGCTGAAGAAGCACATCGAAGCAAATGGTTGCCTGTTTCTTCGGCATTACCGGTCACGTGGCGACAGTGGCGTTAGAGCAACGTAGGACGGTCAATTCTGAATGGTACACGACCATTTGTTTACCAGAAGTCTTCGGAGAAATTCGGAAAAAGTCGAAGAAGAGGCGAATAATTCTTCATCATGACAATGCGAGTTCTTACACATCAGGATTGATGGGTCAACAGCCGTACAGCCCGGAATTGGCACCCAATGACTTCTTTTTATTCCCGCACATTAAAAACAAATTGCGTGGTCAACGATTTTCGACACCCGAAGAAGCGGTTGATGCATTCAAAACGCATGTTTTGTAGTTACCTTAATTGGAGTGGAAAAAATGCCCCGAAAATTGATTCAAACGCTTGCAAAATTGTATTGATCTTCATGGAGAATATTTTGAAAAACAATAAAACCAATTTCGATCATAAATGTTTGTTTTTTCATTATTAGGCCAGAAATATAAATAGCTACCTACGTATGAAATTAATATACGTTTAAACAAAATGTTCTCAACTTTACCTTATTTATATAATTTTAGTGTAATAAATATGTTAAATTTATATTGTATTTTGCTTATTTACTTCCGAGGCAATACTTTTCAGTACCACCGTAAACCAAGAGGCGCAGTCTGGACTTCGGTTGGCAAGGTACCAGGATAGGCTCGAGTCGTAAGTACAGTGTTAGTACTTACCACACCTGTACAACTGATTCTCTTGATACGCCGTTGTTTGAGCCGTGTCTGACTCAACTTTTCCTAGTAGACATTCGGTGTCGGCGTAAACAATAAAGCGTAAAAAACACCGACATTTTATTAAGAAATTTTTCAAATTGTGAAATGTTCTTACAGTGCTCCGAGAGAATTAGTCTTCACTCGTTCACATTTTTGTAGTCAATTTTATTCGCGATTCACTATTTTCAGTGCGGAAAAGATGAAAACACCAGTTGCGAATGTTTGCAGCATGCTATTTTTTGCAATACCGTTTTGACACCAACCAATATAAATTGTTTATCTAGCAGTAATTGTTAGGAACGTCGGTGGTGTAGGGGAGCAGATTGACGTGGTGCTCCTTTTCGTCCGCTGTCTAATGCACCAGTAACACTTGATGTTATTCGATAAAGAAGGTGTTAACCGCAATGTCATTCTGCTTTTCAAATTTCGGCACATCTTTCAAAGCGACCAGAAATTCGATGCTGAAAAATTGTAAATTTCAGCGATAATGGAGGCACGATTCGAAACGATCAGGATGATTTTCACGGTTAACGAGTAAAAGCGCTGACATGATAGTCACTGTGAAGCACTCATCGTTCCGCATTTTTAGTTTACCACGGCCTTCTTATATTTTACACACATTGGTAAATCGATTCAGGACCCGACGCGCATCAAATTATATTAGAACGTTGGAAAAGTTTCCACTATATAGATGGCTCCAGCTATCAGAGAGCATTAACAGTTGTGGCGTGAACCAATTTAAAAATCCCACCATTTTAATTCAGTATACCGACGCCATACTTTGTGTACACAATTGATTAAGCGAGCCATTGCCATCCATTTGAATATCTCCATTTCTTTGCTTGCACGGTATAAAAAGAGAAGTTTCTTCTGGCGTACTGTGACCAGAGATGAAAAATATATTTATTTTGACAACCCTAAATATAGAAAATTGTGGGTGGATCCCGGCCAACCACTGAAAATTGCAATATCCCAACTCCTCATATTTCGAAAATTATCCATTTTCGGGCTTCGTGCCTATTGAAACTTTTGATCAGCACGACATGAACTACCTTATACTACATTTTTAGCCAATTTTACCGAAACACAAATTCCATTAGAAAACTGCGGGATCCTTTGTCGCGTAATTGAGAAGACAATCGTGAAGAGTGCTCGAATAATGTAGAGACCGATCATAAGCAATTTTCGAGATGAGGAGAATAACAAAGACGAGAGTTTATAATTTAAGTAATTTATAAATCGGTTCGCGGCCTAAATCAGATGTAATTAAATAACCGTTATCTTTAGTACTATCCGTGTGTTAATTCTTATGTGAGATTAATTTTGTAGTGGGGAAATTTTTCGTAATCCAGTACTCAAACAGTAAATGATATGTTAATTTCGTTCTCTTGTGAAGCTTCTCAATGTTTAGTGAGGATTTTCTATAAATGTTGCCATTATGTTAAAGCTGTTATCTTCATATGTGGAAGATTTTGGCCTTCCACTTCATAACAGATCTATAGTAGTCTTTAAAATTAGCACATGGTCGGAAAACTCATTATTAAATAAATTGGCTACTTTTTGAAATTATTTTACTCGAACGTCATTCCCACGCATCGTCAGTAGTGTTATTCGATCTCGTTCATTTAATGGCATTATGAATTATGTTAATAAAAATGTATACAAGACATTTAAGAAAAGTGAAGCAGAAAATTCACTTTCTGTTACAAATTTATTTAATTAACGAAGCATAAATACGTCACTTACAAGTAGAGTATAGTAGAGTGTTCGAAACTAAGCAATATTGTTTTCAATATACAAAAACTTTTTGCTTTTAAAAAAACTTTACAAATTAAGTAATTTCGGTTAATTCAGTTATAGCAAGTTATACCAAATGTAAACATTTCTATTCAATATTTGGTAAATAATTTTGAAGGGAATGGGTAGGGGTTTTTTGAAAGAAATATAGCGTGTTCTGTATAACGTATTTATTGATAAAAATCCGCGACCGAGTACAAATTCATGAGCGGTTAAACGCGCGGTACAATTGTCTTCGGTGGAAATGTAAAACTGACTGTTTGGAAAATGATAAGATGAATTGTGTTTTGATGCGTACTGTGTGTAAGTGTACATGTGTGTATGTTTTGTGTTTTGAATGATTGTGTTTGTTTAGCTAATCGGCCTCAATTTAATAAATAATTATTAAATTATTTTTGTTAGGTTACCTTCATAAATTGGTAAAAACTCATTAAATTTGCAAGTTCTCTTTTACAATTGAATAATTATTTATTAATTACAAATTTAGTCATTAATAAACAGATAAATAATATCCGATAATAAATCAAATCCGATCGAGTAATTTATTTCAATTTCAACAAGACTAGCACATAATTACCAAATTCAGTTTGTTCCACCAACATCAGATTCAATTTCATGTAAGTTTGAATCGAATACTCCTGTCTTACTCATTTCTTAGAATTAACAAATATACTTGTTAAAATTAGTTTGTCAATGCACTGAACGAGATATTTTGTTTTATTTTTTCAGATATTTATTATTCAGATATTATTTATCAAAGATAAATAATAAATATATCAGAGATAAATGATAGCTTAGACATATGACAACAGAACATTGCTAAAAATAGTCACTCTAGCAGTCGCTAACAAATTCCAACGCTTCTAAATTAAGAAAAGTGCATTATTTCAAAAAAGTGTTTGAAATAAAACTTACTTATTTTTTTTCCGTAAAATCGAAATGTGGAATAATGAATGTGAGTTGATTTGAAGAGATTGTGAGAAAAAATATGAAGTTGATTTCATGTTAATCAAAGCCGTTTCCAGACTTTTGATAAACCCTATATATTGTTTAAAACAACTTTTATAGAAATACTATAATATGTACAAATATATGGAATTTGTCTGTTGTAATTTTTTAAATAAAATTGAACGTTTAGTACTTAAACTAATTAAATTAAATGAACTTTAACTTTTACAATGACATGTTCTTTTTTTTCTAATCTCTTTGCTCCCTTGGTCAGACCGGAATTGAGGCTTCCTCCCAAACGGCCGAAGATCGCTCTGCCTCTGGGTTCCTCCAGCCGTCGGGGAACATTCTCACAGTTTATTTCTCGCCTCTCCATATGATCAGAAAGAAGAAAAAGAAAAAAATTATCTGTCAGCTTACTGTTTTCCATATCAATGCCAACCTCCTTTGGACAACCAACAATGAATCTTGGACAACATGTACATGTTTGGATCGGCATGCAACGATCCGTCGAGGTCTCTTTAATTTCTTTAATACTTAGGGATGTACAACTACAAATAATTTCTCGCGCGTTCTCTTAATTTATAACTATGAGCGGGTTTTAGATCTTGTATGATAAATTTGTCCACCCATTTTCTTGCTCATCCTCTATTTCGTAGACTACTGGAGATACCTTCCTCCTTAATAGATAGAGTCCTTCGAATTTCTCGGCTAATTTCCCTGATGTACAGGGTGTCCAATTTTTTCGTGACCATAGAAATATCTCGAAAACCAAGTAAGATGGTGAAAAATGTTATAGACAAAAATTGTCAGATTAGGAGGGGGTCAAATGATAGTGACATTGCACTTGTACTCCAACTATTCTAGCGTCCATCGGGCCAGTCGACCAGAAGGATTTTTCAAATTATGTAGCCATCTCAGGCTACTGTGATCGGTTAGCACTTGAAATTTATAGCCTTCGAATAAGGTCTGGATTTCTTATCGCCCAGATCACGGCCAGACATTCCTTCTCGGTAATCGAATATTTGCGTTCGGCGTCCTTTAACGTCCTGCTGGTATACGCGGTAACTCTTTCCTCACCGGCCAGGGTTTGGGTTAGTACCGCGCCCAGTCCGGAGTCGCTCGCATCCGCCATTAGTACAAACTGCTGTTTAAAATCCGGATACGCTAATTCGGGTGCGGTGATCAAAAACGACTCTTTCAGCAGGTACTACCGATAAGCGAGTGACCTTCGCAGAATTATGCAAGGTGAGGGAGGAAGCGTTCGCGGAATTAGGGTTTTCCACCGTGTCAAGCGAAACCTCAGTAACCTTACAGGCTACCTGCCCACAGGCGGCTAGGACCACTATCTGGAGCTTATCGGCCGGAGGTTCCATTCTCCGGCCTACGGGAACGAAGCCAAAACAGCATATGAGAGAGGAACCTCGACTATCCTGGGGGGAGACCGGAAGTCGGGAGGGATGTCAAATCCCCGAAATTCTTGGGGTACCTCCACCTGGATGGATGGACGGTATCATAATGTCCTCGATGTGGTCCGCCGAGGGAGCGTAAAATTTTCAGGTTCTGGAGAAATGAGCGCTAAGGATTTTCTACAGCAGCTAGAGGAGAGACGCAGGCTGTTGCCATTGTCGGATGACTTAATGCTGCAGGCCTTATCCTTGGTTTTGTCGGGGATTGCGTTTCAGTGGTACCGACTACAGGAAAGATCTTGGGTGAATTGGGCCAAATATTGTGCGACATTCAGAGACAGATTCGAGGATTTGATAGATTTTATATCCGATTATTCAATTTATGAAATTTATTGTATTATATATGATTGTATGCACGGTCGTACATAAATATGTTCAGTATGGTTGTTTTTAGTGGAAATTGTTAGTTGTAATATTCATAACATTCAAAATTATCAGATTTCTAAAATTATCAAAATGTAAGAATTTTAGAAATTAGTTATTTCATATTTTTCTCAAATTCAACATTTACAGAATTCTAAAATTTCTAAATTTACAATACTTCTTTATTTACAAATTTCTTAAAATTACTATAGACTTTTAAATTCTAACTTTGTCGAAGTTTGAATTAAATTTTAAAACATTTAAAAATTATAAATTTCACAAAATTGTCTAACATTCAAAAATTTCAAAATTCCAGTGTTATAGAAATTCCCTTAAATTCTTAAAATTATAAAATTTTCAAATGTGTAAATTCCTTAAATTTAAAAATTTTTTAAATTTCTCATATCTAAAAATTGCAGTAGTTATAATGATTACGTTGTTACTTAACTATTAAGCGAACAATGATCTGACAAATAAATTTTCTCTTAATTACAGAAAACGTTGAAGAAATAATTTGTAATATAATAAAGTCATATAATATTTTTGTGTTTCTCTTATTTATTGTCTTGAATCTGAGACAGAACAATAAATGGGTTACAAGTAAATTCGATCTATTTTAATAGATAGAAAATTATTGCAACATAATGTAAATAGAATTTAAACGTTACTATAACGTTGCAGAAATCTATGAAACGTTTCCAGAATATTTCTTGATTAATTTATTGAATGATCACGTAACGTTACGACAACGTTGTTGAAACATTTAATGAAACATTCATAATCGTTTAAAATTGCAGGAAAGCTACAGGAATAATACAGGAATGTTTTAGAATCATAACGGAAACTGCTTACTCTAAACAAAATTCTGTTCAACTATTAATTGAACCAGAAATCATTTGATCCTCAAGCCAAAACCTCGAGGATTTATTACCTATGGTATATCAAGTACCTATGGTACTCAGGATCTATTACCTGAGGATCCCTATTACCTAACCAATCGACTATATCGTCTCTTGATTTTCATATGAAAGTATCAGTTATGAACTATGTCGATAAATTTATATAAAATATATCAGGCTTATTTGTAATGAAAATAAAAAAATCAAATGATTCCAGGATCAAGACATAGTACGGTAGAATTTTTTAATGCTCCAAAGCATTACTGTAACGTTTCTAAATTACGCTTATACCGACTACAAATACGGCATATTAAATTCATAAAGAAGCCTATTTTTAAGTCTATCGCCCTGTTGGTTACCCTTAACAAATAGTTTTGTTATATCGATAAAATAGAATATATAGATTGTATGGTTATAACTACATAACTATAATATATCATTCTGTTTATTTCAAGAGAAAACAACTTTTGGATGATATGTATATTTTTAACAGTGAATATGATGCTAATGAGCATTATAAAATTACGAAAAGATTTTATCAGTATTATACAAGTACAATAAGACATTTTATTTGTAAGTTATTTTATTAATAAAGTTGAAATCCTGATCAGGCGACACTACGTGATAATTTGCCATATAAAGAGTTACGTAGTAACACCCATATTCAGTACCGTAAAACGAAGATGCTTATGACGTTTTCATTTTTATGATAAAATACTGAGTGAATTGTATGATAAGTTCTTTTAAAATGTAATTTTAATAAATGCGTATGTATCGATGTTTATTCTCGACCTTGCTATGTTTAGAAAACAAGCTATATCTATGATCGAGAAAATCCGATCATAGATTTTATCCACTATTTAATGTATAGTATACATTAAATTCATTACATTTGGCGCCCGAACGTAGACAAATTGAAAGGAAGATTTTAATAGCAATAACAACAATATAAACATGTTGCGCTCACCTATAAACAAATCGGGTGATAATAAGAATAATTTTAACGATATTATTATTCAACAGAATAAATCCAAAACTATACAAACAGCGAAACAGAATAATGAAACGTAGGCTGAGGAAATACAAATTCTACGTCAGGAAAAAGAGCAGGTGTCGGGTTGAAACATGATGAACTTATTGATGAAATCAAAAGATTGAGAGAGATTGTACATTCACTCGGAAATAATTAAACCAATAATAGTGAAGTTAACGAGGTTAGTGGGCTGATGATGAAATTAATACAATGTTTTTCTTTTGACACACCATTGCAAAAATTTGAGAATAATAATAAAAATAATTCATTGAATTTATTGTAAAAATAAAACGTTATTTCGAACTAAACCAGGTTCCTCAAGAATAAAAATTATCTGTTGTTGAAAGTTCTTTGCAAGATTATTCGAAAATATGGTTCTACGCTAATCGATTTAATTTTGGAAAAATATTGATGATTTTGAAAGTAAATTTTTAGACAAATTTTGGACAAAGAATGGACATTTGGAATTGAATTTTTTTGAGCTGTTATACGAAGCTAAATATTTAGATATTCATAAAGATTCGGTAGGTGTTCATTATGATAAAATTCAACAATTGCAGCAAGTTAAAATAAATCAAGTTTTATCAAATATCTACATGAATCATGATGAAAGACACGTGGATGCTAAATTTATGAATAATAATAAAACAACTTTTGTAAAAGAAATTTCAACCGATCTGAAACATAAACATTCAAATTTTAGAAAGCAATCCAAAAATAAATATTATGATAATGAGCGTATTGGCCAGAAATGTTCTTGTTACGAATTTAAAACATCAGTTAAAACTAACGCGTTGAATAAAACAGTTCATAAATTATTTCATTTATTTTATGGTCCGTATAAAATCTCTACAGATTTTGAAAATAATTCTTACGAGTTGGTTGAAATCAAATATAGTTCTAAAAAGAAAAGTATTTACAATAGAAGGCAATTGCGAAAGTATCATCAGCCATCTTCTCGATCATGAGAACTCTTTTTTTCCTGATGATTGAAATTTTGTTTCCTAGATAAATAAGTAATTAGCGACAGTCGATAGCGATATGATAAATAAGTGAGTAATGATGTTTTGAGAATGTATTTTATAATGATGATATACCCCTATTTGTTACAGAAATTTGAGAATATAGGAGGATAATGAGTGAATTGTATGATAATTTCTTTTAAAATTTAATTTTAATAAATGCGTTTGTATTGATGTTTATTCTCAACCTTGCTATGATTTGAAAACAAGCTATATCAATGATCGAAAAAATCGGGACGCGTCGTTACTCAGTATTCTTTTCTTGGCCGACACGATAGCTTGAAAAATATTGCGCTCTTGAATTCAAGAAAACTGAGCATCGTATACGGTAAATTGTATTGTGTTATTAGTATAGCGCATTTATATAGAAACTAACATTTACGACGTTTATAATAAGTTTCGTCAGTTTCTTCTGTAATATTCATTTACTATTTGTTTATTTAAAACCACATATGTGAGTGTATATAAAAATGAAATGTGTGATAATTTATATTTGAAAAATAATTTTTAATTACTTTTATGTGTGTTTGTAGGCGGTTTTTTTGTTCTTTTATCTTCTGTATATATATTATAACGGTGTTCGAAACACAGAACTTTCTCAAATCTGTATTGTTGGAAACTATGATGAGCGCTCGTTCTTATTTGCGATTGATGAGTGGTTGTTAGATCGAAGGGAAATCATTTTGAGAACAAACAACTGTCGCATGATTCATTCATTAAGTGACTCCTCTATTGATGGTTTCTTCTCATCGAAGTGCTAAGTTATTTCGAGGACATCCTATTTTTGGACGTTTCGACGATTGTGACATTCGTATTATATTTTATTTTTATGGTATTATAATTTGTTATATTCCCAGAGATTTCGATATTTATATGTATATTTTGATTTGATATTTCTATTTAAATGATAATCTTTATAAAAACCAAATAAAAGAATAAAGAAAATGATAAAACAAACTTTTAATTTCGAATCTTGAAACATTACTTCTCTTATGTGCTTACTTCTCTTATGATATACGGAATTTTTTGAAAGAATAATCGTGCTTTGAATATAGCAAAATACATCAATTGGTGTTTTGACGTAATCACTGATTCCCATATGTATTAAAAGTCGCTTAATATAAATTGTTTCACGAGTTGTTTCTGCGAGAGCTGCGTATTACGCTTCCATAGTTGACGATACTAGGGATGCTTGTTTTCTCGATTTCCAACTGATTGGACTTCCGGCTAATGTTATCACATTTCCAGAACATGAGTTTCGATCATCGGTATCACTTGCCTAATCTGAGTCAGAGTAAGCTCTAATTTTTTCTTTATCTTTAACATACGTAATACTGAAATTTGAAGTCGTTTTCAAATACTCAATACTCGCTTTGCAATAAGCCAATGAGTTTTCCTGGTGTTTGCGCAAAAACGACTCAAGAAATTAGATACAAATGCTATGTCGGGACGCGCGGCGTTTGCTAAATAATCTAGAACTCCAACTAGTTCTCTGTAAGGTCGACTTGACATTTCGCGTTTTTCATCCTCCGAGATCGGAATCCTTCAGATTTGGCTCAATCGGGGTTGATACTGTTTTTGCGTGTTGCATGTTGAATTTTTCAACCAGTTCACCCACATACATCTCTTGAGAAAGATGAATTGGGCCGGTATCTCCTTTTCGTTACAAGTTTATTCCGACGATGATATTTATTTTACCGAGATCTACCATCTTGAACGCCGATTTCAGTTTTGCTTTTATCAGTTTGAGTTCCTCAATCCTTTTTGATGCTAAGATTAAATCATCTACATAAATGATGACTATAACTAGATTTTCCTCTTTGCCGAATATGTTTACGCATGGGTCTGCTGGTGTGCGCTTGCCACCATTGTGAACGATGTAACTGTCCTGTTTTTTGTACCATTTGCATCCAGATTGGTTCAATCTAAATAATGGTTTGAGTAATCTACAGACTTTTTGTTCTTTTGTGTGATTCCATCTAGGGAAGTAGTAGCTCGGTTTCGAAGATGAACTGCGGTATTCACTGCCACCGCCCATTGTGAATCTGAAAAAATTGCCTGTTACTTCATATATCGAGCCATTTACTCCGTTAATCCATTAACTCGGTTAAGTTTTGCTTGATTATTCGCAAATGTAACTGAATACCCGCTATCTGTTACCCTCGATACTGATGAAAGGTTTTTTTCGCAATTCCCGAATGTACAATGGATTTATTAATTTAATAGAGTTTGTTTTGTCGCGATTCAATCTTTCTTTTAAACTTACGTTCTCCGTTCCAATTGATTCAATAAATTCATTTGCGGCGGTAAATAATTTCAATTTTACATTTTCATTCAAGATCGAAAAATATCTATTGTTGTTACATATATGTCGCGTCGCGCCATTATCGAGATACCAAACATTTGACTTTTGAATAAATCTAGCATTGCAAGTGATCGTGGTCATTGCTTCGCTCGCGTTCAATTTATAAGGTTTAGGTTAATGTTTTTATCTACATTCTTTGCTTTGAGGCCCGATTTTACAACAATTAAAACACTTTCCAAAGAATTTACTTTCGTTCGCTTTCGTATCATAATATTTCTCTAGTTTGATGTTATTGCCCTGTTGTTTCGATAATAATGAGTTGTTTACTTTTTCGTCATTGACTATGTTTGCCGTACGGTCGCTTTGTCGCGCTTCCTCTTCGATTCATTTTACTTTTAAATTACCAAGCGTTGGAATTTTATCGCGTGACTATTGCTACGCTAAAATTTTCAAATTCGATCGGTCACGATGCTAACAATATTAATGACAATAACTCATCTGGAATTTGGATTCCTGCTTCCTCGAGCCTGTCTGACTTATCAGTGAAATTTGTCACGTAATGCGTCACGGTGACATCCGGTTTCTTCTCAAATCTCAGCAACTGCTTATAAAGAACCGCTTTCCTTATTAGACCTCGAGATTCGAATACGGCCTTGATTCCATCCCATGCTTGTTTGATCAAGTAGCCTTGTTTGATCAAGTAGCCTTTTTCACGTGATTTAGCAGGCCTTGCGTGATACTCAGGATTATCAACGCCTGCGATTTCAGGTCCTTTTTCATTTATTCTTGCGCGTCAGCTTCAGATTCCGGCTCTGCCTCATTAACTTATTGCCACAAATCATTTATGATGAGATCACTTCTAATTTGCATTTTCCATACTTCGTAATTGGTTTCGGTTAATTTTTCAATGCTCGCCAAGTCGGTTGCGGCAGACATTTTTATATTTTGCCGTGCCGTTTACTTTTTGAACAAGACGAATTTACACGCACACACGTGGCAAGGGTTCTGGGCCCATAATTAATAGTAAAAAGGGCGTAAAAATAATTGTTTACACTGTTGTTATAAATAAATATTTGATTAATTACTGGTCGAGACGAAAATTATAAAGTGCTTCGTGGATTTCGTTCCTCATGGAGTGGCGTGCGAGATCAGACTGGTCTGCGTACAGAGATAAGCGCGTTACAAGTGCGGATTTACGGGCGCTTGCGCATTCGATCAAACAATGAAAATACACGCTCATTCGATATTTCTTCACAATTAAATAGCGGAAAAATGACTGCGATTTAATTAAAAATGAATATAAAGGACGGAATAATTTCCGCTATTTAAGGGGCCATACTTACATGCAACGAGTAAAAAGATCTATTTTTGGGAATTTGGTTTGATAAAAATAAAAGATCTATCATTCTAACTTTTTAGTATTTTATTGTACGCTAAAACGTTAAAGGACCGGGTCGATGAGAGAAATTTTAGACCACATCAGAATTCGCCTAGTCAGGATTTCGACAATATTATAAAGGGTGTCCCAAAATTCACGTAAGATGTAATTTTGATTGAAAACACTGGTTTTCAATTAAAAATTTTTTATTTTTTATTTAATCATAAAGTATACAGTATAGGATTATGTATGGAATAGCATATCAGGTGAGTGGCCTCCACGGCTTTGCCGGCACATACGCATTCTTTTGTTGAAATTTTCCAAGACTGTTTTGTATAAATGTGGCTGAATTTCGTTGATACATCGCTCAATTTCCTCCTTCAAGGCGTGGGTAGTCGTGGGCTTGTTGGCATTAACCTTAGATTTCAAAAAACTCCACAAAAGAAAGTCCAACGGCGTTAAATCGCATGGTCTGATCACCAATCGCAATTCTGATCACCAAAACGGGAAATTACACGACCAGGAAATGACTCACGCAATAATTGAATTGTTTCTCGGGCTGTATGGCATGTGGCATCGTCTTGTTGAAACCACATGTCGTCCACATCTATATCTTATAATTTAGACACAAAAAACTGTATTATCATGTCGCGATAGCGTGCACCATTAATTGTTATTGTCTGACCAGCTGCATTTTCGAAGAAGAATGGTCCGATGATGCCTCCAGCCAAAAATCCGCACCAAACAGTGATACGTAGTGGATGCATTTGTTTCTCAACAATCACTTGTGGATTTTCTGAATCCCAAAAATAATAATTTTGACAATTAACGAAGCTATCAAGATGAAAATGCGTGAATTTTGGGACACACTATATTAATGCTATTACACATGTTATTTTAAGAAAACATTTGTGGAAATAATTCACTGGACAGTCTACGAAAAAAGTGGAAAAACAAAATGGTGAAAACTTTCTAATTAAAAACATTTTTAAAGTTATTCATAGATTCAGTTGTGAAAATAATAAGACTGAAAATCCTAACAAAATCTAAAGAAAGTCAAAATGAAAAAAGTTTCTCGATTGAGCTGCGAACTCTAATTACACAAATTTCCTTCTCGAATCACCATTTCATCATTAGAATTATAATGTGAAAAGACTGAATATATAAGTGAATTATTTCCACGAGGGAGAATATCAATCAAATATATAATTTTTAAAACTTTATTTTTTCATCTATTTGCTGACATTTCGTCCAACGTGCTTGGACCACTTCAAGGCGATCAACGATAGTACGATTGCAATATAATTATTGTAAAATGTATAAATACAAAAAATAAAGAATTATATTTAAAATATTATTTTAAAATTAACGCTCATAAATTGTCCTAATTATTTCATGCAAGATAGAATTATTTCTTCGATTTTGATCAAACATGATAACAATTTATCATATTACTCACAAATTAAAATTGTGTCATTATCTAAAATATAATAAATAAATAACTGAATATAATTGGTCTTGGGCTAAAATATAAACATAGTAATAAATAAGGTTGTGGTATATTAGTAAAATGAAACATTAATGTGGTAAACGAGGAATTAAAAACATTTAATGAATTCTACTCAAGACTAAAATTTAAAATTGAAACAGAAAATGTAAATAAAAATGTAGCATTAGGTTTTTAATGCTATGGTGAGTATTTAATTAAGGTTTTTAAATGCTAAGGTGAGTATAGAAGAAGATAGGGTAAAACTGTAGAAGAACTACACCAACGATTTAAATGTTGTAAATATATTTTTCCTTTATATTTTACGTCCTGAATACGAATTCGGCAAAAAAACGTGACGCTCATAAACCATTTGTTAGAAAAATGTGTTTGTTAATTTATTACGACGACTTTTTAAATAATTAGTCGTTAGTTGCTATTTATGTTAGAATGCACATTTTGTGAAAACATAATATTTATAATTTTATAAAATGCATTAATTCTTTCCGAGAAAATAAAATTTCCCTTAAACAAATATTTGGCAAAGTATCCCATTCTTTGGAATGGTAGATTTTATATCTCGCCAAGATCTCTTAATATTTTGAGTATGAGCATCTATTATAAATAAATATATTATATATATATTTATATATATTGTAACGCCCGCTGTTGCTAGGCGC
>JABFPR010000034.1:0-23607 GCA_022817345.1 Neoscelio sp. ZL-2020
AGAATTATATGCATAGAATGCGTTTTGGATGAGACATATATCAAGTACAGATCAGGTTCAGATAAGCTTCAGATCAGAATAAGATTAGGTTTGCATTAGACTTACGTGAAGTATAAGTGAAGTTGAAATCATAATTAACTGAAGTTTGTATTACGCAATAAAGTGTAAATTAGATATACATTTGACTCGTGTCGAATACAAATTACACCAACGACATGGTCACAAATTCGAAATATGTGGAAGTTAGAAGAAGACAATAATTGTGGAACACCGTTATCGAAATTGAGAAAAATACGTTGAACGATAAGTCGAAAAAGATAGATATAAAGACCAACATTGAATTTGTCCAGTCGAAGACGTATAAATTTTATACTGTATAAAGAAGTATAAATCTTATCGAAAACCATCCGTTAATATCTTCGAGGGAGAAACATTGTCTAATGTGTTTAATCTAAGTTAAAATAATAACAATAAATAAATAATTGATTATTTCTCTTGACTCGAATTAACAACAATTATCAACAATTGTATCAGTTCTGAAGAGAGAAATAAATAATTTCCGAAACGTCAAAAATAAGTGTTATTTTTTTTTAATAATTCATAAATAATTAAAAAAACGTTGAAACATATAAATTTATATTTATACAAGTATAATTTTAATAGATAAATTTTATACATTTTACTACGGTCATAAAGCTACGAGTTGGAAAAATGTGCCTTTCTGTAAAACTTAGTATTTAATACCTTGGAATATTAAATTTGTATTCGATTTTGATTAATAATTTGATTAACTAATGTTTTTCCATTATGTAAACAAATAACATGAAATAATAATACTTTCGACAATGGTTTCAAACACCATGCGTAATCTATTTAATAGTAAATTAAAATTTAAAATGTTTGCACAAACTTGTACTATCAATATTTCAACAGTTTAGGAAATTTTGGTAAGGAATATTGCAATGTATATTATACACTATATATATATAAATACTTTATTTACAAAATTGCCTCTCGGCTTCTACAACCCGTATTTGTCCGGGATGACCTTTACATATATTTCCATATTGTTTCCTATCCCATACACAATGTTATCACTCATTCTTGCACACACTCACACATTCTTTTCGCGCATGAACGAGGGAATTCCCTCTTCTTCGCAGCTGTTTTCTCTCACTCTTATTCTTTTCATACATACTTTTTCATTATTACCGTTTTTTTTGTTCGTCGTTTTCCTTCAACCCCTTGTCAATTCCCAATTTTATTTTCATTTCATTCGTCTATTCCACCCCTCTTCCGTCTTCATTTAATAACTCATAACACTCCCTCTCCATTTAACAGAATGTTCACACTCATATACCCAATGTTCCATATTTTTGGTTCCTCTTTCACATAATCTGCATATTCTATTCTCATCCGTTTTCCAATATTTACACCCTTTCCATTCACAGCCTCATCTCATTCTTGCTATTGTAATTGTCTTTTTCCTACTGAATTTTCCGTTTCCTTTCAAATATTTCGGTATTGCGTTTATTCTCACATATTTATATGTTTTCATAAATTTCGAACCTTCTATTTGTAACAATTATTTGAAACTTTTTAAATTTTGCGCCAAATTCATGCCGATAGATGTCGTGGCTTGTGCGACGTTCTTCTTTTACTAAGTTGAAAGTGTAATACTTCGAGACTGGCACTCACTCGCAATCTAGTGTCAAACCGAAGTGGATCCTTTTGTGCGAACTAATTTAATTAAATATAATTGTTATTTTCGTTTTTTGACATTTGTTTAACTTTATTTGAAGACCTTGGTCTTCCTGCAATTGTACTTTTCTGTCCCTATCAGCTAAAGCCCTTCTCATTTCAAATCCCAATTCCCACATTTTTCCTATTCCCTCGGATGACCAACCACATCTTCGCATGTAACTTTCTCTACCTTTATCCCAACGTTCTCCCAAACCCGCATTTCCTCCCCTCTCTTCACAACATTTCTTACTAAATTTCTTCTCAAACTTTTCCTTGCCTTTTCTTCATAACCAAATGCTATCTTTCCTGTTCTGACCCTCATTTTCTCTAAATCTAGCTCATCTCTAACAATATATCCTGGCGTATATCTTTCCACTCCCAACATCCATCTTCCAAATCTCTCTTGAATCTTCTCAACTATTTCCCATTCTTCCCATCCCCATATCTATGCCCCATACACCAAAGTGCTTCCCACTATACTGTGGGAAGCACAGTATAGTGGGAAGTGTTAGATTCGTTATAGTGGGAGTTAGATTCGGGAAAAGCATTTTTCCGAATCTAATCTTTCCTCCAAATTTTCTTTCCCATATACTCCAAATTGCTCCCATTATTTGTCTCGCTTTTTTAATTCTATCTTTTATATGTGCTATCATCTCATTGTCCCTACTCAACTTAAAACCTAGATACGTCAATTCATTCACTTCTTCTACCTTTTCATTACCCCATTTCCAGTCTCTTATTTTTTGTTTCCCTTTTCTTCCCCCTTTACTGAAAACCATTATCTTTGTTTTTCTCCACATTTACTTTTAACCTTCTTTTTCAAAATATTTTTCGCATGTTTTCATCATCTCTTTTAATTCTTTTTCTTCCCTAGCTATTAAGACTATGTCATCTGCATAAGCAAGAGTCCATATCTTATTTTCCCCCACCACAATTCCACCTTCTTGTGCTTTTCTCATCCTCTCCTCCATGTTTGCCACATATATATTAAAGAGCGTTGGGCTCAACGGGCATCCCTGTTTAACCCCTCTTGTTACCCAGAATTCGCGTGATTATATTATACACTATTTTGTATTAATAAATCTGATGCAAAACTTTAAAAAATTGTTACAAATTAACGCAACTAGAAAAAATTGATCTTTTTTCCGTGTATTGTAATACACAGGTAAAGAGAAAGGTTCAACCAAAATTTTATAGTCGTAATAAACTTTGTCAATTTGTATTTCTTAATATTTTGTGTCATTTAACAGGAACGTCTTCCCTAAATGTAATAATATTGTTCATGTTCTTGACAATTTTAATAATTTGTGCCACGTAATAGTCATACGTTAATTACATATGATAAGGTTATTATATATTATAATAACCAAAATAATGATATAGTTTTGTCATTAACGAATGTACGTGGTACGTTATGCATATAACGATGTTGAGTGTGTTCACAGCAATTGACATTATTGCCAGTTTTTTAATATATTAAACTTAATTAACGAAGGAAACTTGTCTACTTCATTCATTCGTAACACACTACTACTATATTTTGTCTAATTCAAAATCAATAATCATGTACAGTTTTTATTTTAAATGAAAAAAACTTAGTCTTAACTTAGTTTAATTTATTTTAATATATTACAATTATTGATATTGAAAACATATTTTTAATATATTTAATATTTTATTAAAATGTCGCTTACAATCTTTATCAATCTTTTCCTCTTTCTGTGATAGTTTCTCGTAAATTTGTTATTTATACCATAGAAATTCAACTCTGCATCACGAGACCTAGAGCAGTTACAAGTATTTACTTTTGACAGAATCACTATATTCAACATACAGCTGATGGTATATGTTGTATTTAGTCCCTATTAGAATACTAAAATCTAATTAACGTAATCTGAATGTTATGATTTCGCAATTCAACATTCAAATTTATGTTAAATAAATCTTAATAATATTAACTACATGTTAAATGAAAGACTGATTATCAGAAATTAGACCTAAACTTAATGTTAACAATAACATTAAATGAAAGATTGGTAAGTTTTAAATCAGTTTTCATTTGGAGTAAACATATGCAATTCTTTATCTTTTAATTAAACCATTAAATGAACGATATCAAAAAATGATTATTTTATAGTTAAAGAACCGCTACAAACTTTAATAAACATCAATGTAATGATATTATTGATATTAATGTTATATTTACAATTCAGGCATTCGGACGAATTAATGTAACATTTATTAAGGCAGTATTATCATGAACAAGGATATAATTTTGTGTAATTATGAAATTGATGATTCAAGAGCAGCCCCGATTTCTCTATATATGCCAAATATGAAAGATTTTAGATGTCAGAGAGACATGTGTTTTGCTCTTCTAAACAAACCTCATGACCATGATTATTAAAAAAACATCATCATCACCTCCAATCACAGGGATGGTTAGGGTTTGTTTAGTTTTTTTAGTACCTAAATAGTATTTAAATTAAGTATAATTATTTAATATACTTATTATATTATATATAAGTAGATTAAATAAAGTAAAACAAATAGTATTAAACCGTATTTAAAACTATTAAATAATACATAATTCGTATTAAGAACAAGTCGAATTTTACAAAACTGAAAGTACGAATAAAAAATCTCATAAAACAATGTAGTGACAATGTAGTGACATATTTTTAAAAGTTATACTGTGTAAAATTTTGAAAAAAGATTTATTAAATAATAATACCATTTGTTTAACATTCGCCTCATAAGACACAATAAACAAAAATTATTACTATTTAATCAAACGATTTTTTCAATATTTTTCACAGTAAAACATTTTAAAATATGTTAAAAATTGTATTTATCCACTTGTAGTTGGATTTTATTGTAAAATAAAAGTTATTTAAGTAGAAAACTGATTAAAAAAGATTCTCATTTTTTATTATTTCCAACTGCGTTCTTTTATGAGATGTTTCATTCGTTCTTTTAGGTTATAAAATTTATAATAGTTTAAAATGCAATAGGTTTCATGAATTCTGTATCTTACATAAACGTAATTTACAGCGAATAAAACCTTAAGTTGATGCAAACGTCATGCAAACTACATGCAAACTTTATGTACAATTGAAACACTGGTATCATGGATTGCACTATCAGTAAAACATTATTTTACTAACTACCCTAAATAGTGAATTTTCGATTTAAAGGAGTTAGAAAATCTACCAGTTAAATCTTCTCGGGAGGCAAGGTTTCGGTAGATATCGTCAGGGATAGAGAATTAATTCATGAGAGACTACTGTATTAATGTCGAGGCATTTACAGTGTAGATGGACGAGTTGCCAAATTCAATACACATAAATTAATATATTTTCCATCAATTTTGCGACATGACGTTTTAAATGTCACGTTACGTTAAAATGTCGTATAAGAGATTTAATTTTTTCAATATAGATAATCAATTTTACATAACTTAACGTTTTATTTATATCAAAACTTTAATCATCGGTATAACATTTTATATTAATTTCTTATTTTCTTCACGGAATTTATTTATATTATTTCTTTTACTTTAATAGAATTTAACACCGATATTGCAGTTTTAATTGATTAAAAAGTACTACCAGGCAGGAGGTACAATCTCCCATATACTTCTATAAGCAACGCATTTTACGATGCGCACTAGCAACATCACACTGTGATCCCGTAAATAAGCGAACTAAAATGATTTGACGCTAAATTTAAATCCATTCAAATTTGGAATATGCCTCAAAAAGAGGCGAATAAGAACACCTGGAGTGAATATGGACAAATTTTGACAACAATTTTTGATTTAGTAGCATTTTTAACTTGGAAAGATACTAAAATACCGTTTTTGCATGAAAATCTTTTAAAGGAATCCTATTTATATATCTTTCTATGTTAGAAATGCTAATAAATTAAAAATTATTTTCAAATTTTGTCTTACTAATATAATTAAAAACTTTGAAGAATGTTCTATATTAATATACGATTACCACCTATCACACTGTCTATCAGATGCAATTGAAAATTGCTATTAATAAAATTATTCCTTTGATTTAAATAATGAAAATCAGTAATCATTCGTGGTCAAATATAAATTCTAAACCTCGATAATTTGAGAAACACAATAAAATGGCAAATGTAAATTCTACAATATTAGAAAATCATTAATGTAAAAATAAAAATAATGTTTCATTTTATATTAATTTTAAATTTCGTTAAAATTCACTTTAGTTTACGATTTCCACTTCACTCGATTCAGAGGGCGCTACAAATTTTTGTCACAATAAAATACATTGGAGGTTGTAGGCCCTGAGTACTACACTCAAGAATGAAGGTAGGATGAAATAAAAATATCATGAATATATCAATATTTTCTAAAAGTATTGGGAAATTATGCTAAAAGTGTTTAGAAAGAGTTTTGAACAGAAGAGCTGCATAAACAAATATAAATATCAAGCATTAGAGTTTCGTAATAAAATAATGTATGTTTTAATGTTAATATTAATTGTGCAACTAGGGAGTAAAACTTTTACTCCCTTGTTGCACACGATATTTTATGTACGTTGAGATGCAATAAGTCCGACCAATGACCTCCACGTAGTTCACCTTGGATCAAAACCAACAACCGGAGGTCTACTCCACAACACCTATAAAAGTGACAGTGCAACGCGTACCCGGAGACGCAATTCTCCGGAACAGGAAAAAACAGAAAAACGTACAACCTACATGAATCCTCACGTTACCCTCCATTCGCCCCTAATTCCTTTTCCTTCCTCTATTCTTCCATATTTAATTCGCGTAGTGTTAAGGTGATTCTTCAGCCGATGACTAACTCAAAAGTAAACAAACCGTATTAAGAACGTATTTTTGTTTATAATTTTTACACGATTCAATATTTTTAATGAAATAAACTTCATGTGATTCTTTGACAAATTTGTAACATTATAAACTAAGTTTGAAGTATATGCAAAACTTTAATAACGCACACTATTGTACGGCGTTTTATTCTGTGCTTTTCAATCCCTAAATAACTAAATTTAAACGTCGTACAATAGTGTGCGTTATTAAAGTTTTGCATCTACTTCAACCTACTTTATAATGTTACAAATTTATTATAGAATGACATGCAATTTATTTCGTTATAAAATATTGAATCGTGTAAAAATTATAAACAGAAATACGTTCTTAGTCTGGTTTGATTACATTGGAGTTCGCCGTCGATTAAAGATACACCTCAAGGTGACATGTCAGATCTAAAGTCACAGACTAGTGTCTTTCGGAATAAAGATAGTATTTATCCTTATTTTGATATGTAATGGGCAGATTCTTGCAACATGGGAGAATAATAATGACTGTAAAAACATAATTTGGAAACAGAAATGTTCATGAATAAAGAAATCTCGTTTCTGAAGAATGAATAAAACGAGTTTTCTTTATTCATGGACATTTCTGTTACCAAATTATGTTTGTACAGTCATTAATATTCTTCCATGTTGCAAAAATCGACATCTGCACATTATTATAAAAATAAGAATAAATGTTATTTTAATTTCAAAAGACACGTAGTCCGTGTCTTTAGATCTGACGAATCACCTTAATTTCATAAAATTTAAAAATAAAACAAGTGCGAGTCATCTTTACCTACAAAATTTAACATTTAATATACAACCCCCTATCTGCCGATGGTCATATTGCGATAAATTTCTAACACGGACCAATAAAAAGAAGAACATATTTTACGTAACAAGTGCAAGGAAGGTAGTGTTTTTCTCCCTGTTCAGCGGGAGTAAAGCACATTATTTCTCTAGGGAATAAAGTGCAAAACAAATTACTAAAAATGAATGAACGTAATAATTATTAACTGTTAAGTATACGTTACATTGAAAAATTGTTGTACATTTTAACTATTTAGTTTTTTAATCATATTTATGTCTAAGAAGCGATATTTTTAAGTTGCATTATTGACGCAACACACTTATTATACATAAAATGCACGTATAATCTTTGTACAGATACAATTGATTATGAAAACTACTAATTATGGTTATAACGACCTTTCTTACAGTTACAACAACCCCAAATTAAAATTGTAACAATTATTTTTTCTTGTTTCAACGTCGACAAATTATAGTTCAATCTTGAACACTTTATGGTTATAGTAACAATAAAATATTGTTTTAACAATTATTCTTTATGGTTACATAAACCACAAAATATGGTGGAGTCCTAGTTTGACCATAATTTAACGATGTTAAAACTCTTGTGCTTTTATAGTATTGGCAACCATAATTTTGGTTATTTTAACCATAAGTATGATTCAATCAACTTTAATTATAGTTCCTATAACTATTTTTTACACAACCATATGAACATGGTTGTGACAACCATAAAGATTTCTCTCAGTGTATGATACGACACAAACACATATGTATACGCACAATACAGGCGCGCACAGTTTGTTAAATAGTCGTACATTTATCTTTTTATTCGAAAAAATGTGTCTTATAAAGATACAATTAAAAACTGTTGAAATTATCATTACCAATATTAACGTGTCCATCATATCGTAATTTGGTAGAATTTGTACATTTTCACAAAAATGTACATATAAATTAGTAAAATTGTGTACAATTTTGTATCTAAAATGTGCAAAATGTTTTTCAATAAAATGAAAGGTGTATGACAAAGTTTGAAAAATTCTTTCTCCGACTATACAAATAATCATAGATCAAAAAGATCTGCTCGCATATTGATGAATTTGTCACTGAAGTAAAGAATTTAATTGTTATTTTAAAACTGGTAAAGCCTCAGTTTTATGACAAATTTCTCGGCAAAGTGTAGTCGCACTGACGTGTTACGATCTACGTAATTAATCTCATGGCTGATAGAATTAGTTTACCCTCAATCTGGGTTTAAGCGAATGGGAGTGTGAGAAATTTCATGCTCGCGCAGTGTAAAGATATCAATCTCTAAAGTATAGAGTGTACTTGCTTTATGTCCACTTTCATTTTCTGCAGTCAAGTGTATGTTTTTCAAAGACACGATTGTATTTTTGTTGTAACAGCGTTACGATTAGCAATTTTTTTTTATGATTAACTAGAATGAGATTGTGAGCAAAACATCGTATTATCGATTATTCGTAAAACTGAATTAAATGTACTTTTGATTGATTATACGAAATTAGTTAAGTTCTGTAAATCCAAAAATATATGTAAAATTAGGGATTCCCAAACTCTGACTTTTCTACTGATTAGACTGACGGAATCTCTGAAGTTTTAAATGAAAGTATTTTGCAAACGAATACAAAGAAATTTGAAGTATTATGTTTTATTGAAATTTTTACATTTATTTTGAATTCAAATAAGCTTTATTTAGATGGTTTCAGTTACACGTATTTTCATTCAAATTAATAAGTAATTCGTTACTTAAAAACTTTTGTATTATTTAGAAACTTAATAATCATTTGTGTTTCATTAAGGTGGCTTATTTTTGTTCTTCCTTTGAAGATAATTTTGTGCTTTCAAATTCATCAGAATTTTAAGATATTTAAATAAGTATAGAAACAAATACAATTACTTGATTCATAGAAATATAAACTTAAATTAAATCTCAATTTATTTTAAAGTGGTCATATTTCATATAAAAAGTTGTAAAAAATGGAAAACATAATTTCGTATATCTCAATAAAAATTGTAAAAAATATCAAATATCGAGCTATACGTTTATCAATTTTTGGTGGAACAATGGTATTAAAAAACTGATTTTATCGTATTGGAAAAAGTTCATCAGTTTCGAGAGATAAAAAGTATATTTGTAAAATTTTAGTAACAGAATTATTTTCTATTACAACGTTTCTGTATTTTATTGGGCTCAATTTTTATTTTCATCAAAGAAGTATTTCATATTCAGATTTAAAATATACAATTATGTATTTTTTATGTAACTGACCAATAGTATTACAAATTGAAATTTGGTGTAGACCATCGCTAAAAGTGATATATCATTAATTTTATTTTACTTTGAAAATAGTTTATTGTCATTTTTATAGATACTAGTCGAAAATGAGAAACGCTGATAAACATATTTATAATTACTGTTATAATTAATGTTACTTATTTCTTAATAGATATACATATCTTTTTTTAAAACGTATCATGCTAAAGATTTATTGATTACGGATGCACTAGCACATATATAAAGGAAAAAAAGTAAATGGACTTTGACACTTTCATATATTCAAATTCTAGCCGATGGGGTAAAAATAAAAAACATTTTCAAAAGCGCTTTAGAATTAAAGTTGAAAACCCACTTTTTAATAAATCTTCTGTTATACGCAATCTGTACTTTACAGTTAACAGACAATTTTACAACTATATTAATTTCCTTGCTTTAAACTTTGTACAAATTTTGAAACCTCACTCTTTAATAATTTTAATTATTAATTAATGAAATTAAACGGTGTTGTTTTTAACAGAAATTTCATTACTTTGAATTGAAATTCATTACATAAAAACACTAGAAACAATTTCTCTTCACTACAAAAAGGTAATTAAAAATAATGATTTCTGAGGAAACATCAACATTAGATCCTTATAATTGTGAAATAAGTAAAATCATAAAAGTGTTATTCAACTTTTTTATGTTTAGTTTATGTTTACGGAAAATATATAAAAGGAATGAAGAAGAAACATAATTTGAGCGTTAAGCTAATAAACGATACATGAATGGTCCAGGTCATATTTTTTCCGGTCGAGATTCAAACAATTTTATGAATTTTATTACGACCATAAAACTTCAGCTCAACCTTTCTCCATGTCTGCGTTTTCATATTATTAATTTTGTCAATTTATTAAACCATTTTCAAATTTTGTATCAGATGCGATGATGCAAACTTATGTAATAATAATAAAATAACAACATTTTATAAAATAGAAATAAAATTAAAAAATGTTTTTTCCTCACGTAATAAACATCTAAGAATAGAGAAAACTTTCAATCTATAGATTTATGACAACAGTAAAATTCATAAACTTGTACGAACTTAGACTAGAAAAAATTATTACTTATACCCATTATTTCTCTTCTTCTTTTATCAATGTACACGATTATTTTAGACGTACATTTTAATTGGTTAAAGCTCATCCTCTGTTTGAACTTTTCATTATTGGGTAGTAGTTTATGCTCTATACAACTGTAAACTAATGGAGGATTTGTTACCAATTGAAAATTTGCAAATCTACTGTGATTTGTAAATAATAATTAGCTTTTCACGGTCTATTTGTAAGAAGTGTAACAACTTTTTTTTACAGTAAAACTCTACACTGTAATTGTCTACACCGTTAAAATACTACACGCAAAGAGAACCACAACATTTGGACATCGGAAATCGATAAATGACCTGTAGATCGAATATTTTTACACAATTATACAGATGGCAGCAATAGCTATACAAAATTATTGTTTATCAATTAATTTTGAAGTGTTACTGAAGTAGACGCATTTTTTCTGAAATCATCGTTTAAAATAGTATATTGACACATTTAGAAGGTAATAATCTGAAAGTAATAATATATCGATTGCCGACAGCTAAGTGTTGCGATTCTCTTTGCGTGGAGATTTTTAACATATAAATTTTTACTATGGAGAGTTTTACATATGTACGCATTTACCATACAGTTTTACACGCTTATCTTGATAGTAGAGTTTTACCCATATAAGCAACTAACGTGTAGGATTTTACGTGTATAAAGTGTTACCGCATAGAGGTTTTACACTTCATACGAGTATAATATGTATAATTTAAGGGACAAGATAACATATTTTACGTTAGATGTACGCTTTTACGTTGTAAAATGTACATAGAACATGAGTAAACTATGTAGAATCGACGTACATTTTACAAATTTGTGTACATCTGGTAACAAAATTTTGACATACCCCCCGACAAACGTGAATGTGTCTTCGGCATACCTTCGACGTATCTTCAAAGTATCCATGACGTTCCTAATAGCATAGAATATCATAAGATATCGCAAATGTCCAAAAAATATCACAGAGATATTCTGAATCAACATCTAATGTCCACCTGAAATAATATTCTCAGGATTTCGCACTGATTATATTCAAACCCATCTCCCCCTGGATCTCCCCGGGGCCCCCGAAACCTTTCTCCCAGACCACTTTAGACGCTTCCAGACCTCCCTAAAATACCCTACAGACTATCTAGAATTCCTTCTGTACCCCCTAGAATTCTCACCGAACCCTCACAGACCTCCATGGATGTCCTAAAACTCCCCTCGGGCCTTTTAGAACCCGATCTCAAATTTCCCGTTGCACTCACCCACCTCAAATTTAAATTATTTAAATAATTTAAATTGTTTAAAAGAATATTCTTTAAAAAAAGTTCTTAAAAAAAAGATACGTTTAAGATGAATCAAGATATGCCAAGGACATGTCAAAGATAAGTCGAATATACATCGAAGGTGCGCCGTCAATACGTTGTAAATGTGACAAAGTTTAGCACCTGATTATACAAATTCCTGTAAATTTACGTTGAGCTTACGTGGTCGACTCATATTTTCTGCATATAATCTAAGATCTGAAAACGAAAATTTCGACGTGCGTTTTACGTAAAATATGTTTTGGTTATAAATTTAATGCATTATATACATAAACAAGATATTATTTGGTGTATTTATAAAATAAATTATTACTACACGTATCTACACTCTATAATGAAATTAAAGAAACAATAAAATTACCTTCGAAAAAGACAAAATTAAAAATTTTTGCAACTTTGCGAAATAAGGAGTTGAACTATATCTGCTAGCTTCTCAACAAAGGTTAAAGAACCATGTTTAAGAGCGTACAAGTTAAAATTAATATCCGTAAAATTCGGGTGATTCAAATGTAGATTGTCCTCGGAGACGACAAAAATGTAATTATTAGTTCAAGTTTATCCGTAGCTGTGCTCTGCAAAAATACGTTACTGTCACTAGTAACCGTTTATCAAATTTAGATAAATGTTTGATTGAGTCAGCCAAATGTTTATTTAGATTGTTATAAAGGTATATTAACAATTGTGTCAGAGTCAAACATGTTTTTCCGTATGGAGTGCGAGAAATGTTTATAATTGAGTTATGGTTAAGTTATTTATAACAGTTGGCTAAGTTTCAACCATTCCGTTAGAAGTAAGCTTTCAAGTCATACTGATCTTGCAATGATTTTTCTTGTTTTTTAAAAAAAAAAATAAATTACTCTATTCTACTGTAATAATTGTGTGTTTCCATGCGGCAATTCAATGTTTACAATGTTTTAGTATGTAGCATGAGATGGTATGTTACAATTATTGTACAATATTTAACTCAAATTTCTACCTAAGAAAATATTAATTTTAAGTATCTAATAAGTTCACAGAAAACATTTTGCTCTCCATATTTAAGGTTAAATTTTTATTATTACAATTTTCATATCTGAAAACAATTTACATCTGCTCCACTAGAATTTTTTCAGGTTGTACAAATGACATTATTTTTAATTGGTATCCTCCTCAACAAGAGTCTGCAAGTTTTCTTGCAAAGTTTGCAGAAATGTTTCAACTGCTTATTTCGTAAAATTACAGCTTGGATTCATAGTAAGATATAATCCTACAATCTACATAAAATTCTCCTACATAAGATCCACTACAAACTTTGTACACAAAATCACTTTTTGTACCATTCTTTTTTCCTAATAAAAATCAATAAGTTAACAATTCACAAATATCTAAATTTATCAACTCTCCTGGAGATTTAATTTTGTCTGTGAAATTTTATTGACTCCATTAGTTTAGCTTGTCTTCACAATTACGTAAAGGTCTCTATCACGTGTTTTCTGAGATTTGTACTTCGGCTGGAAAAGAGTGGTTATTCACAATAAAGAAATTTTTAAAATGGCTCAGAGGCATTCCGCAGACTGGATGCTTTTGAGCACTCAAATTATACGCTGGCATTGTTGTCAGCAGAAGAGCACTCTTGACCCATTGTCCATTGTTATGAGCTCATGGATTCGGTAGATCGAGGTTACTATATGCGTCGGTCTCCGTAGGCAGACAAGGGAAATATCGCATGGTCGCATATCAACTTATATAGACATTTTTTCTTTCGGCATATGATTTTTACGTGTAGACTTTTTATGAACTCTTGAAAGTAAATGGTTTTCATTTTTAATAGGCATTCTTTAGAAGTCATAATATCGGATATAGCTAACGTTAGAAAGATGTTTTTTGGAAAATAAAGAACGTTTAATTAAAAGAAGTAAATATTCAGTTAAGCTAAATAAATTTTGATTAGTGAATTTCTAATTTGTCCTAGATAATTATATGCGATGAGCGTACTTAGTTGGAATGATCAAATTATATGTCTGAGTAAATACGTTATGTATACAAGATAATGATTACTGCAGAATTTACTGAAGTTCAATTTATCGAAATGTATTAATGAACAATATCAAATAACAACATACTTCTACTATGGTACTTTTGTTTAAATAAACGTAACGAAACGGAGAGAAATACGGTTGTAGAAGATTTTCAAAAATAAAAAGAATTGCGGTTGCGTGTTTAAGTCTGAAAAAACGTAGTCGAAAGAATGATATGTTTTATATAAAAGTGTTGTATTTGTATAAGAAGTAAAATAACATCCTTGTAATTTTCTGATACACGTAATAGATATAAAAAAATATTTTGTAATGTTTAAAAACTCTGCCCCGCCTAGTAGCAATAATGTCAACGAGTAGAGAATTAGTTGAAATCTTATGTAAAACATCTCTGAAACATTCATTCTAGTAACAATGTTTTTACTATCTAAAATCTCTTTATTCTAAACCTTTTAATGATTAAGATAAATAATTTATGACAAAAATTTATGACATAAAATTACACTATTTCGAGTGTAATTTTAATTATAAAAACATATTACAATTGTATAATTTGATAAAATACAACTTTGCATAAATGTTTTATTACTTAACTTAAAACCTCGTAAGTAATATAAGTAATACATTTATCGAATATGTAAATTAATAATAGTTAAAGGAAATGATGAAAACTGTGTTAGAGATAAAAGTTCTGTCTAATAAATTATTAGACAGAACTGTATTGATTCTTAAGTAGATTAAAGAAATAGCCAATTCTTAATTTCTTATCTAGACCCGAAAGTTTAAAAAAATTTAAGCAGAAATAAGTTATTACAAAATTAGAATAAAATAATAAATGTTACGTTATTATAACATTAAATTAATCTAAGTTTAACTTATATTACAAATAATGTCATTATTATCCGTTAATTGACGTTGTTAATTCGGAAATAGATCGCCGGCAATTCATTAATTATTATTGCTTGTCTTTAATGAAACTTTCAATAGCTTGTTTAATTAAGTTGTCATGAATCTTGATACTCAAAATTCCACAAGATGTCCATTAAGTAAAAGATCATTATAATTAATGATGTATTTCTAAGTGTGTCAAATAAATTTGTGCGGTTCTTTCTATAATAAAACGAAGAAATTAAAATTATTTGAACTAAAATAAAAATAATATGTTAGTTTATATTACTTTTTATATTTATATACGTTGCAAATATCATTTGTCATATTATATTTATGTTTCCTTTCCAGCACATTTAAATCAGGATTTGAAAGTAATTTTGAATGTCTTACTGTGTGTCTTGTCTCAATTTACACGTTCCCCTATACATACATTTGCATACATAGGTACAGTAAAACCGACATAATTCTCATATATCTCCACCTAACAAACTTTCCTCCTGCCCTCATATTTCGTGCTAAACATATTCTATCTGGTGCTCTGAATATTTAAAATCATACCCACCTCACTACCCAAGCAGAAAAATATTATATGGTAATAGTATTTTAGAGGTAAATGAAACCGTACTATTTTTATATACCATTCTCGTATATTTAATACATGACGAAATTATTGATTTTAATACGGTACTAGTATGTAAATAGTACATTTAATTTTGGTTTTTATATGTACCCCAAGCATAAAAATTGCATTTTTTTCATCGACCTAATATTTAAAGAGACAATATTCTTTTAAATTTTGTAAATTTGTTTCATCGATAATCACCGTTGATTCAAAATTGACTAAACGTTTAGCTTAAACGTTAATTGAATGTTACTTTAACGGTGATTCAACGTTGCTCGTCAAAGTTATTTCTATATTGGTAAAAGGTTGAAAAATGGTAAATTGTAGAGGTTCATTGAAGATGATAATCTAAAAATAATGTAACTTTTATAGAGAAAAATTATTTATTAAAAGAAATAATTGTCCACCTTTTAAAAAACAACCACTTTTTATATTTTGTATCATCCCTTCAGGAACACCACAATAATCTTATATATAAATTATTTAATTTCTCAATATACATAGTTTTAAAAATGTATCTTCTCCTACGAGGTTGATGCAACAACTTTGAACACGACGTGCAGTCTTTTTGAATCGAGAGTTTTTTTCAACAAACAAATTGTGTAATCCCTAAAAAATTACTCTTTTAACTGCCTTCAGATATTTTTGTTTGAGATACTTCAAACTCTACTTGACTTTAACTTTGCAAAACTTAATCTCTATTCCTTCTGGTAGCTGAAAATAAGGCCGAACTCTATCGTCAAAGTGCCTGTGAAAGGTATAAATTTATTAATTTATTACTCAAAAATACTATATTATAATAAGTTGTAACATCGTAAATTTATAAAGGTGGTATCGATTAATCAGCCAAGTGATTAAATGTAACATTTATCGTTCACTAGAGAGGCAACAAAATACAACGATAAATTATTTATGACGATTCGTTTGGCATAGTGTACAAATTAATAAACTATAAGCTAATGTTGTGTATCTTGAGTATACCTGAAATAAGATGCTTGAAACATAATGTTCAATCGACTACTGAATGTTATAATAAATCCTCATTTTTCGAATATTGTGCTTAACATATAACATCAGGTGTGCTCAAAGCACGAAACTTTGCTTATAGGGAATTAATTTGTACCAAACAAATCGTCAGAAATAATATGTCGATAGATTATGTATACAATTAGGTAATCATCTTTAAAATTATACTTGCAATACTGCTTTAAAAGTGAACGTGTTTGAGTTTTAATTTTACAATTTATTTTGAAGAGTCTCTAATGAATGTAAAATGTTACATTCGGTGAATTAGTTCATTAAGTTTACAAAATTCAACTCATTACGATACATCAATCATTTTTAAATAATTAAGTTTTAGGTGTACACATAAGTTCTCGGCCTGAGAATAAAAACAGCTGTATTAAGTACTTGAATCGAAAAATTTTTCCGCCATTTCCGGTGTTATATAATACTGACCTAGTAGACTATTTTTCCGGACCAAAAGTTTAATATAATCTCAAAATATACATCGTGAGCACAGTAATCAAAATGAGTTGCAATAAGACGACATCAGACACTGTATGCTTTTCGCATTCGAGTTAAAAAAAATACTTCTGAGGCTAAGGACACGATATGTTAGGTGTTGGCGGAAGATGCTGTATCTGTCAGTACCGTAGAAAAATGGTTTCAAAGATTCCGGAGTTGAAATTTCAACCTCGAGGATGACGAGAGAGCAGGACCACCAAAAAAATATGAAAACACGGATTTGAAGCAATTGTTGGATGAAGATCCTTGCCAAACTCAATCGGAGCTTGCTACTGCATTAGGTGTCACCCAGCAAAACGTTTCCAGCCGCCTGAAATAGCTAGGCAAGATTCAAAAGGTCTGAAAGCATCAAAGCGAGACGATGCGACACAGCTTTGTCTTTGTTGTCTCACTTCAAAAGAAAAAACTTTTTACACAAAATAGTTACTGGCGATGAAAAGTGGATGTTATACAACAATCCGAAAAACGTAAATCGTGGGTTAAGCCGGGTGAGCCATCCACATCGACCGCTAAGCCCAATATTCACGGTAAAAAACTCATTCTGTGCATATAGTGTGATTTCAAGGTGGTTTTGTATTTTGAGCTGCTCAAACCTGGTGAGACTATCACGGCTGAGCACTATACACACCAACTTCAGCGTTTAAGTTATGAAATTGAGCGTAAGCGGCCTTACATAGGCAAATAAACTAGACCGGTCATATTTCTGCATGACAATGCTAGACCACACACAGAGAAAAAAACCAAAGACGCGTTGTTTTGGGAAGTTCTCCACACCCGGCGTATTCACCAGACCTGGCGCCGTCTGATTTTTACTTATTTCGATCACTCCGACATTATTTGGTCGATAGTAATTTTAAAACGCTCGATGAAGTCAAAAACTGCATTAACGATTTTATCGACTCAAAACCACCATCTTTTTACCACCATGGAATTCGCCGTCTGCCTAACAAGTGGGAGAAGTGTACAGAAGTAAACGGAGATTAATGTTGCCGATTAATGTTTACCTTCATTTTGAGTAAATAAATAATTATTTTTATGAAAAAGGCCGAGAACTTATTTGTACACCTAATAATAAAATATATCATTAAAATATATATCGTTACCTTATTTATAAAAATAAAAAACATGATGAATAATATAAGAGAGTTTACATGTAATTATTATTGAAATTTTATCAGGAATATTGAATTTTTCAAAATAACATCGTATTCTTAAAATATTTAACATAATTTTGAAATCCAAATTTATTATCAATTTGATAGTTTCAATATTTATCTGAAATGATTAGAAAATAATTTGCATCCATATATTTTTGAAATTTAAAATTAATATTAGAAATTTATTCCATAAAAGTTTAAATACTTATTACTAATTAATTAAGAACAATTTTTATAATATAATTTAGTTTTATGATAAATTAAATTAATATTTGTTTTTAACTTCACACGTAACATGCACTTGCTTTAATAATTACGTTGAATAGTGCAGTCAGTTTTTATCACACACTGAAGTTAATATAAAAAAGTTTCCCTAATTGTTCAAAGAGTCTGTTTTCTGCCATTTTCAATGAATTCTGTTCATTGCTATATAAAATATACTCAAATAATTTTACGCCTTTATTTAAGTGTTACTGCGAATGTTATGATTATTACAGTTATACCTAATAAGCAATAAAAATAAGAATATGGTTTCAAGAAAACTGTATAAGTAAAGAAGATTACTTTTCATATATATTTCTGAGTGTTTCTTACATGGGAAAAATAATAAGGAGAAAGCATCTATTATTTTTATTACATATTTTAACATAAGTATATAATAATTTAAATATTAAATTAATTGAATATATAAGTATATTTTTACACAAAAATGAGTTACCTCAAACGAAGTATTAAAAATATTTCTTACCAAACTTTTTCGTAGATTCATTGAAGATAATAATCCCAAAATAATGTAAAATTGTTATAGAAATTAAATTATTTAAAAACAATCATTTTCTACTTTTTATATATTTTTATCACACCTTTAGAAACAATTTTTTAATAAATTATTTAATTTCTCGGTATTTGATTTTATTATATTCTATACACCTTATTAACAAATTTACAATCAATTGATTTATAATAGTTTAAATAGTTAATTAATTAATAATTATTGTAGTTTGAAAAGACCATGGATAAAGAAACTTAACCTACTTTAAAAATTCGATCATATTTCAATTGTATAAAATACTTAACTATCTTAATTACGCTAATCAGGTAAGGAAAACATTCCTCAAAACTTTTATCCGGGCAATCTTTTACTAATATTTAAAATATATACTTTTGATTTTTTTGCCAGAATCAACGATTAAAATAAATTTGAAACAATTTTAAAAGTGTTGTAGAGTATTTATTTGTCTTAAAAAAAAAAACGATTTTGTTGTGTACAATTTTTTTCTTCAATACTTTTAACATTTGTCAACCTTTCAAAAGTAACTTGGAACTTCGAACTTTCGATAATAAAAACTGATAGAAAATCGAAATATAATCGAATTATGAACATTGATTCATTTTCTATTTCCTTTCGAACTAAAACACAATAGATTGTTCTGATGATAATGAATCGAGTTGTTGTGAATTTTGTAATAGTTTAGTTTCATGTGAAAACATGCTTACGTTCCAGTTTTGACGGAGTTCCAAAGTTATGTATATACCATAAAAACTTATCATAAGACTTCAAAATTTATCTTGAAGGAATACAATGTAATTAAAATTAGTGTAAGATTGTATAGAAACAAAACATTTTTTTAATTGTGTTGTATAATACATACTTATTAATGAAGAATTTGCTCAAAACCGTTCCTTGTATATTATTACCACATCTATGGGACAAGGTGACCATGACGTACCAAACACAGTTGATGGGTCTTTTGAGACTTTTATGTATGTATCTCTCAAGTCAGACTTAAACAGCTATAGTGATGACAACTTTTAATAATGGCCAGTTATTGACATTATTATTTATTAATTTATATATTTATTTAATTATTAAAGTTGCGAAAATTTTTTGACGACAACTTCTGTTGGAAATTTGTTTGACTATAAATTAATAAATTTGTTTAATCCTGAGAGATACATACTTGTTCAGCCCTGATGAGGTCTAAGCAAATTAGACGAAACGTCGGCACATGTAATTATAAAAAATAATAAAAAGTCTCAAATGACACATCAACTGTGTTTGGTTCCTCATGGTCACCTTGTCCCATAGATGTGATAATAATACATACTAAATACCAAGAAATAAACAAGTCCTGACCAATCCCTGTGATTGGATGTGATGATGATGATTTCTTTTACTAATCATGGTTATGAGGTGTGTTTAGAAAAACAAAGTACACATATCTCTATGACACGTAAAATCTTCCATATTTGGTATGTTTAGAGAAATCGGGGGTATGATATTTCAATTTGTATTTTGATCGCCAACCACCCTCGGTGGGTGGTGTGGTCGTTCTTATCGCAAAATATGCTTTAATTCCTGTTATGGAAAGAGAGTCAGGGTGACGGCAAATCACGTGTAACATTATGTTTCATTTTATATAAGAAATAATATGAATATACGAAGATTTAAATAACTGTTTACTTGAATTAGTTACAACAATTTATGGACTTCTCTCTCTCTTCACCTCAAATCTAACCTATATTTTAAGTGTTTAACTTGGACATGACGAGTTACGAAGTGAAGCATTTTCAGTTTCGTCGCTTCTCAAGTTGCTCTGGCTTCATTCTCTTTTCTACTTCACAAACGAAGCAACAAATTTTCGAGACCTAACTTTGTGGATTATATTCAAATCTTTGGTCTGATATTTTTTCTGTCCATGTGTTTTCTGTCCATTGATTAAAATATCAATGGCTTGGTATTAAACAAGTTATTTAATTACACAATTTTGTAAACTTATAAATAATACAATTAACGTGTTTGTTCAGAGTATTCTTTATGTTCATTAATTGTCATAAATTATCGTTAATTAATAATTATTCCTGAAAGTCCAGAAATATACTTATGAATAAACTTATTAGGTGCATGCAATAGTTTTAGTCCTTTTTTTAGGTCTATTTAAAGTCCAGTTAAGGTTGGTATCGGTATTTGAAATCCCATATTTTATGATTTGATGGTGAATGTAACCTTAGAAAACTGTAGTGAAAATTGTAAGCGACGAAAAGCTGTATATTCTACGTTGCATTTGATATGAGTTCTAACAATGTACAATTGCTGCTAAAACATGTGAAGCAATTTGTTCTGTCGTCAAAAAGACCATATACTAGACAGCGAATTCGGAAGGTACGTCTTACTTCACGACAACACTAAACCGCACGTACATTTTATAATTTAAGTTAGTTCTCCAGCACGTATCGTACATATTTAAGGGATTATACTACTCAACAATTTTGAAATAATGAACAAATAATGTTTGTCTTAAATGATGTTTTGAAGCCTCTAGAATAATGTGAAAAAGATAAATAAAATTGCTGAATAAAGTTAAATTGCAAAGTTATATACTTTAAAGATAAGAAGTTGCAACTCAAAACTTTATACTTGTTTTTCTCAAAACAATGTTTTCTAATTGGCTTTCAGCATAACATTAATAAATTTCATTTGATTTACTTGCAGTTTTGGATAAATATTCTCCATACAATTCTGTAGCGAAGTATACATATCTATTAGAATTGGTTAATAATTTTTTTATACAGTTAAAAAATTCATTTTTTATAGGAAAAATTGAACTTTTTACTTTATATATTCACTATTTTTCAAATATCAATATTTTTCGAATAGTTCTTGTACTTTTATCATAAATCTAATGTAAATGAACTTCAAATAAATATTTAATTCCAGGTGAAGTTTTGCGGAACATCTGCTGCAAGCCGCGGAGAGCATCTAGTTATGCAGGGAGAAATTACTAGAAACAGTTTTAGTTAAAATTAAAAAAAAAATTTGTATAGTTTAGTATATTTAAAAGAAACGATTTAAACATATTTTCAATTCACCCCATATTTTTCTTTAAAAATTCAAAAAATGCCCTTTGTATGAGGTGTCTTGAGTAGTATCACCTCATACCAATGTACAACTTTAGTTTCTCGACTTTCAAATTTATTGATTTCAAAATATTTATGTAAGGTATAGAATGATAGATTATCTTCGATATCAATTTCCATGAATATTATTACTATTATAACATAATAATTCATTATTAGAATTGACAAAATATAAATTATTTTTCACAAATGACATCAAATTGATATATTATGCTTAAGAAAATAAATCTTATATTTGCAAATTTAATCGATATAAATAAATTTAGATAACAAGTAATTCAATTATTTCGGTTGACATATTTCATTTTTATCTCATCTTTTGCATATTCCCATTAACACGTAAAAACATGTTCAATTAATATTACTGCGAATCGTCATAATACATGAATATGTGATAATTCTATTTTATAATATTTTACAACTGAAAATCATAAAAAGAGTAATAGATAAAACCAAGTCACAGTAAATAAATTTCCGCAAAATTAATAAAATGTACAGCTCTCGATATTAAATTGACAGCCAAGTCTTTGAATTTTGAGAATAATCTAACACCGCAACCCTGAGGAATACACCGCCAGCACCAGAGTATCACGGTACAATTAGTTGATGATCAAGCTTTGCGAATATCATGCAATTATCGTCAAAAATGTTCATAGTCTAAATCAAGGCTTCGTGAATTATACAAGTCTAATAGTCGAAGTCGAAGAAGATAGAAGGCTGTTGAATTCAAACTTATTTAAAGGAAAATGTCGCTCGTTCCTTGCGGTGCGGTTGAAAAATTTCAGCATTATATATAAGATTAGAATATACCTGAGGTCGAATTAATCACGTATAATTATACAACAGAAGAATACGTTTGCTTTAAACGGCTGTCACGTGAAGGAGTTATTCGCACACGCGGGAAATCATAACTATAATCGAAATAATTTTAATCGCATACTCTCATTATCGCTACAACATGGCGCCTATGAATTGCCAGTTATTCCGGTCAATGCAAAACGCTTTAATCGGGCTGCGCTTTAGAGATGTGTCAGAGATACAAAAATGGGTCCACAACTTAAATGCATCAAATTCTATGCCTTTCTTCCGTGAGGGAATCCGAAATTTATTAGAAAAATGACACAAACTTATAAATAATAAGGACAAATATTGACGACTGAATTTTAGTACGTATATATTATTGTGTGAATTATATTAGACCTTCAAAGAACTTTTTTCGTGGTATATTTTAACTTAAAGTCATATAATTTATTGGATGCTGTTAGATTTATGTAGCATCATTTGTTACAGATTGACATGTTTCGATTTTTTCGCAAAATC
>JABFPR010000035.1:0-23307 GCA_022817345.1 Neoscelio sp. ZL-2020
CCGTACCGGGTCGAACCCCCGCCGGGGTGCTGGCCAGGGTCAGCCGCGGGCGGCGGGTGCGCGTGGCGCTTTGAGCCTGCGGTTCGATCTCGCGAATGGTCGCGGTGGTATTGATGCTCGGGTCGAGTTGCCCGGCCACCAGAAACACCACGTCGGCGGGGATCTGATCAACCAGTGTGTCCGGCAGGTCGATCACCGCTTCCTTGATGTCCGGTTGCGCCAGAGTCACCACTTGCTGGCCGGCGGTCACCACTTGGCCGGCTTCGGCATTCCATGCGGTGACCACGGCTTTGTGGTCGGCACGCAGTTCGGTGTAGCCGAGCTGATCCTTGCTCTGATCGACCGCCGCCCGGGCCTGATCGAGCGAGGCCTGGGTGGTTTTCAGATCGGTGATGGCGATGTCCAGTTGTGCCTGCGCGCCCACCCCGCGATCAAACAGCGCTTGCTGACGCCGGGCGTTGGCCTGGGCGTTGATCAGTTGCGCCTGCACCTTGGCCAGATCGCCCTGGGCCGAGCGCAACTGGTTCTGTTGATCGGAGGGGTCGAGCGTGGCGAGCAACGTACCCTTTTGCACCTCGGTGCCGACATCGACGTTACGGCTGGCAATACGTCCACCGACACGGAAACCGGTGTTGCTCTCGTAACGCGCCTGAATGCTGCCGGCGAAACGCCCGAGGGTTTCCTCGTTTAACGCCTTTACCTTGATCGACAGCACAGGCCGTACCGGCTCCGGAGGCGGCTCGCTTTTCGAGCAGGCGGCCAGCAACACACTGATGGATAACAGCCCCAGACGCTTCATGGCTGTGCTCCCGGTTGCAGATCCTTGTAGGTGTTTTCGGCGATCTCGACTTTCATGCCCGGATGCAACAACTGCCCACCCGCGACAATGACCTTTTCCCCGCCTTTGAGACCGTCGCTGATGATCACCTTGCCGATCAGGTAGCGGCTGACAGTGACGTTATGCAACTGCGCCTCGCCCTTGTCGTCAACCATCCACACGGCCGGCTCGCTGATGTTTTTGGTCAGCGCCGACCATGGCAGTTCCACCGCCGACTTGCCGCTGCCCTTGGCCGTGGCGCTGACCACCGAGCCGAGCTGCATGCCCTGCGGCAGGCTGTCGAGGGTGACTTTGACTTGCACCGTGCCGGACTGCGCCGACACCGCCGGGGTGATTTCGCGCACCGTGCCGGTGGTCTTGATCGCGGGGTTGTCGAGCAGGCTGACGACAATCGAGCGATCGGCAGGACGTTCGGCCAGCAGCGATTCGTAGACGTTGAACACCGCGTCGCGATCGCCATCGCGGGCCAGTTTGAAAATCGGCGCGGTCGCCTGGACCACCTGGCCGACTTCAGCCTGGCGCTCGGTAATAATGCCGGGGGCGTCAGCGATCAGCGAGGTGTAACTGAGTTGATCCTTGGCATTGGCTAGTTGCGCCTGCGCCGCGCTCAAGGCGCTCTGGCTGCTGCGCAAGGCGGCTTGGGCGGAGTCGAATTCGCTCTGGCTGGTGTAACCCTTGGGCAACAGTTTCTGCTGACGCACGAACGCTGCGGCGCTCTGTTTGACCCGTGCCTGCTCGGCGATGACCTGGGCCTGAGCGGAATCGACGTTGGTCTGCAAATCCTTGGGATCGAGTTTGGCCAGCACTTGCCTGGCGCTGACCCGGTCGCCGACATCGACCATGCGCTGGATGATCTTGCCACCGACCCGGAACGACAGTTCGGTCTGCACCCGGGCCTGCACATCGCCGGTCAGGGTCACGGCAGCCGCGTAATCGGCGGGTTTGACCTCTTGCACAAAGACCCGTGGCAGGTACTCCGCCGGGGCTTCTTTCTTGCCGCAAGCGGTCAACAACGTGAACAGGCTCAGCACGACAACTGTTTTCAATCCGGGACTCGCCATGCAGACTCCTTCCTGTGTACGAACGTGCAAGTGACGATACGACTGTGAGCTTAGAACAGGGTTCAACGTTCGCCTGCGTGATCTCTTTATTTCCCCTGTAGGAGCTGCCGCAGGCTGCGATCTTTTGACTTTACAAAAGCAAGATCAAAAGATCGCAGCCTTCGGCAGCTCCTACAATGGTCGCCTCAAGAGAAGGATTTTCATGCTCAAGACCCTCGCGGTGGCCAATTACCGCTCGATCAACAAACTGGTGATTCCGCTGGGCCGGCTGAATCTGATCACCGGCCCCAACGGCAGCGGCAAGTCCAATCTCTACCGCGCCTTGCGCCTGCTGGCGGAGACCGCTCAAGGTGGCGTGGTCAATGCACTGGCCCGCGAGGGCGGGCTGGACTCGACGTTCTGGGCCGGGCCGGAAACCATCAGCCGACGCATGCGCAGCGGCGAAGTGGCGGTCGAGCCGACCGTGCGTCAGGGCGTCAAACGGCTGCGCCTGGGGTTTGCCGGCGAGGATTTCAGCTACTCCATCAGCCTCGGCCTGCCCGACTCCAACGGCCACTTCATGTTGCCGGGAGACACTCAGCCCAGCCCCTCGCGTTTCAGCCTCGATCCGCAGATCAAGCGCGAATGCATCTGGGCCGGCCCGCTCTATCGTCCGGCCAGCCTGCTGGTGGATCGCAACGGCCCGATGATTCGCGCCCGCGAAGGGCGCAGCTGGGACGTGCTGGCGCAGCACACACCGAATTTCGACAGCCTGTTCGATCAGATCGGCAGCCTGCGCAGTTCGCCGGAGGTGTTCCAGATGCGCGAGTTCATCCGTCGCTGGCGCTTCTACGACCACTTTCGCAGCGACGCCGACGCCCCGGTGCGCCAACCGCAACTGGGTACGCGCACGCCGGTGCTGCACCACGACGGTCGCGATCTGGCAGCCGCGTTGCAGACCATCAATGAAATCGGCGACCCCGAGGCCTTGCAGGCGGCGATCAGCGATGCGTTTCCCGGCGCACGGCTGAACATCGCACCGCTGGCCGGCGGACGCTTTGCCATCGAGTTTTTCCAGGAGGGGTTGCTGCGACCCTTGTCGGCGGCGGAGCTGTCGGACGGGACGTTGCGTTATCTGTTGCTGATTGCCGCATTGCTGACGCCACGACCACCGTCATTGATGGTGCTCAACGAACCGGAAACCAGCCTGCACCCGGATCTTTTGCCGGCGCTGGCGCGCCTGATCATTCGCGCATCGGAACAGTGTCAGGTGTGGGTGGTGTCCCATGCGCGGCGGCTGATTTCAGCGTTGCAGGAAGATCCGGAGTGCAACTGCATCGTGCTGGAGAAAACCTTCGGCCAGACCGGAATTGTCGGGCAGCGGGTGCTGGATGAGCCGGCGTGGAACTGGCCGGATTGAGCCGCGCCTGAACCGGCGCTTTCGCGAGCAGGCTCGCTCCCACAGTTGGAATGCGTACCCTGTGGGAGCGAGCCTGCTCGCGAAGAGGACCTTCAGGTCAGCGCAGTTTTAACGGCCAATCAACCCTGCCACTTGCCACCCTCGACAATCACACTCTCAGGCCGGGTGTCATCGCTCAGCTCTTTGCGCACGTATTGGTCGTACAGCTTGAGCAGGTACTTCTCTTCACCCAGCTTCGCCAGTTCGCTGTTCACCCAGTCACGGAGCTCGACATTGCCCTTCTTCACCGCCGGGGCAATCGGTGCTTCGGCGCCGAGTTTTTCCTCCAGCACACGGTAGCCCGGGTTCTGTTTGGCCCAGCTGAACAGCACCAGATTGTCCTGCGCGTAGGCATCGCCACGGCCATTGGCCAGGGCTTGCAACGACTCGGAGTTTTTCTCGAACTTCAGCAGTTTCCAGTCCGGATGGTTCTTGGTCAGCCAGATATCGGCGGTAGTCCCGGTGGTCACGATGGTGGTGCGGGTGGCCAGGTCATCCAGGTTTTTCACCGCACTGCTTTGCGGCACCAATGCCTGCACCGCAACCTTGAGGTTCGGGTTGGTGAATTCCACCGCCTCCTTGCGCTCCGGAGTCACGGTCATGTTGGCGAGGATCAGGTCGACCTTGTCGCTCTGCAGGAACGGAATGCGGCTCGCCGGCTCCACGGCAACAAACTCGACTTTGTTCTCGTCACCGAGCAGATCCTTGGCGAAACGCCGACCGATGTCGGTGTCGAAACCGACGTAGCGCCCGGCCTCATCGACGAAACCGAACGGTGGCTTGTCGGTGAACACGCCGACGATCAGTTTGTCGCGGGCCTTGATCTTGTCCAGATAACCGGCTGGCGCGGCGCTTTCGCTGGCGACTTTCGGCTTGGCCGGTTCTTCGGTTTTACTGCAACCGGCAAGCAAGGCAAGGCTGAGCAGAGGCAGTAAAAAAGCGGCAGTTTTCATAGCGGTTCCAGTTCCTTTGTCGGATTCGTTTTTGGCAGTGTTGCAACGAAGGAGAACTTCTCCAGGAACTGCTGCGCGCGTGCGGTTTGCGGGTTCGTAAAGAAAATCTCGGGCGGGTTCTGTTCAAGGATGCGCCCGGCATCCATAAACACGATGCGGTCGGCCACCGCGCGGGCGAAGGCCATTTCGTGGGTGACGATCAGCAGGGTCATGCCCTCGCGGGCCAGGCCCTGAATCACTTGCAGCACTTCCTTGACCATCTCCGGATCAAGGGCGGCGGTGACTTCATCGAAGAGCATGACCCGTGGGTTCATGCACAACGAACGGACGATGGCGATGCGTTGCTGCTGGCCGCCGGAGAGCTGGCGCGGGAAGGCATCGCGCTTGTCCGCCAGGCCCACGCGTTCGAGCAGCGCTTCGGCTTGCTGCTGCGCTTCACGGCGCTGACGCTTTTGCACCTTGAGCGGGCCAAGCAATAAATTGTCGAGCACGCTCATGTGCGGAAACAGGTGATAACTCTGGAACACCATGCCGATCTGTTGGCGCACTTCGCGCCAGTCGGTGGCCTTGTCCAACAGTTCACGACCGACAAATTTCAAGCTGCCGCTGTGCGCTTCTTCCAGACCGTTGAGGCAACGCAGCAACGTACTTTTGCCACAACCGCTGGGGCCGAGAATGACGATCACTTCGCCGCTGCGCACGCGCAGGTCGATGCCCTTGAGCACCTGCTGCTCGCCATAGAATTTGTTGAAACCCTGAAACTCGATCAATGCGCTCATGCTTGCGTCCAGCGCCGCTCCAGCACGCGCGAGGCGGCCGACAGCGGGTAGCAGATGAAAAAGAAAAACAGAAACAGCGCGCCGTAGATCAGTACCGATTCGTAGGTGCGCTCGATGATCTGCTGGCCGACCTTGATCACATCGACCACGCCAATCAGCACCGCCAGCGAGCTGGTCTTGATGATTCGCGTGTAGACGTTGATGGTCGGTGGTGTCATGCGCTTCAGCGCTTGCGGCAGCAACACGTAGCCGTACAGTTGCGCAGCATTCAGGCCGATCGACAGTCCCGCTTCACGCTGCCCGCGCGGCAACGAATGCAGCGCGCCACGGGCCACTTCGCCGACCTCGCTGGCGCCCCACAGCGACAGCACCAGCACCGCGCACCAGAAGCTCGGCAGGCTCAGGCCGAAGAAAATCGGCAAGCCGAAAAACAGCAGGTACAGCCAGACCAGCACCGGAATCGCCCGGAACAGTTCCAGATAGATCCGCAGGATCGCGTTCAGCCACGCCACGTTGAGCGTGCGCAGTACGCCGTAGAGCACCCCGCCAATGGTGCTGATGGCGATGCTCAGGAACGAAATCGACAAGGTTTGCCCGGCGCCTTTTGCCAGTTGCGGCAACGACACCCAGAGCAGTTCAAGACCCGAACTGGCCATGCTGGAGCCTCCTTTCCAGACGGCTGAGCAACAGCGACAGCGGCAAGAACAACAGCACGCAGATCAGCGTCAGCACGGCGAGCATTTCGTAGGTTTTGTAGTAGAGCGCGATGTAGCTTTTGGTGGTGTAGAGGATTTCAGGCACGGCCACCGCCGAGACCACGGTGGTTTCCTTGAGCAGGAAAATGAAATTGGCGAACAGCGACGGCAGGCTGAGAATCCCCGCTTGCGGCAGGATTACGTAGCGCAGCAACTGGCCGTGGGACAGACCAATGGAGCGGCCCGATTCCAGTTGCGCCTGCGGCACCGCATCGACCCCGGCGCGCAGTACTTCGGTGAGGTAGGCACCGCCAAGGAAAGTCATGGTGATGATTGCCGCGGTGAATCCGGAAACCTTGATCCCCAGCGCCGGCAAGGCGAAGTAGACGAAGAACAGTTGAATCAGCAGCGGCGTGTTGCGCGCCAGCTCCACATACAGGCCGACGGCGCGTTGCAGGTAAGGCGTACGGAACACCAGAATCGTCGCGTTGAGCAGCGCCACCAGCAGCGACGTGCCGATGGCAATGAACCCGACTTGCAACGTCACGCCCACGGCCTTGAGAAAGGCCGGCAGGGTACTGAGGATAAAGGCGTAATCGAAAGTCATGAAGCATCCTGGACGTCGCTCGGTAAGCGACGGTCATGCAGTCCATGGACAGCGGGTAACTGTCCGGCAGGTGCTGACTTTATAGGTATAAAAACAAGAATTTAAATACTGTTAAAGCATATTGATATCACCCAAAAAACTACCCTGTGGGTTTGCCGGGAAGGAATAAGAAGGCTATTTTCCCTTGCGCTGTAGGAAGGATCTTTTTTGTGTGAAAGCCCTCCAAGGACGAACAGCTTTTGGCCAGACTGCCCCGGCCAAACCATTACAAGGAAGACAACATGGACGTAAAAGTGCCGCAGCGACTGGATCCGCAGGACATCGTGAAATTGCTCGTGGCGTTGCGCCGGGCGTTGAAAGCTCAGGTGGCCTGAGTTACCACACATCAAGATCAAAAGATCGCTTTCCCCTGTAGGAGCTGCCGCAGGCTGCGATCTTTTGATTCTGGCTTTAGATCCTGTGGCGATCCCATAAATCGAGCACACACAAAAACGCCGATGACCCTCACTGGCCATCGGCGTTTTCATACCTTGAAGGGGTGGTTCAAGCGGCGGATCAGAACGCCGGCAGTACCGCGCCGTTGTACTTCTTCTCGATGAACGCTTTGACTTCAGGGCTGGTCAGGGCAGCGGCCAGTTTCTTGATAGCATCGCTGTTCTTATTGTCCTCACGGGCGACCAGGAAGTTCACGTAAGGCGAGTCAGCGCCTTCGATCACCAGCGCATCCTTGGTCGGGTTCAGCTTGGCTTCCAGCGCGTAGTTGGTGTTGATCATGTCCAGATCAACTTCCTTCAGCACACGTGGCAGCAGCGCCGATTCCAGTTCCTTGAACTTGAAGTTGTGCGGGTTCTTGGCGATGTCCTTAGGGGTCGCCAAGGCGTTTTTCGGATCTTTCAGTTCGATCAGGCCCGCCTTCTGCAGCAGGATCAGGGCACGGCCGCTGTTGCTGCCTTCGTTCGGGATGGCGATGGTCGCGCCGTCAGGCAGATCAGCCAGTTTCTTGTACTTGCTCGAGTAGCCACCGAACGGTTCAACGTGCACGCCTTGCACGGTCACCAGGTACTTGGACTTGTCGTCCTTGTATTTGCCGGCATTGAAGCTGTCCAGGTAAGGCTTGGTCTGGAAGTAGTTGGCATCCAGACGCTTCTCGCCCACCTGCACGTTCGGCTGCACGTAGTCGGTGAAGACCTTGATTTCCAGATCCACGCCTTCTTTGGCCAGGGTCGGTTTGATCAGCTCGAGAATTTCCGCGTGCGGCACCGGAGTCGCCGCCACCACCAGTTTCTCGCCGGCCTGGGCCAGGGAAGCAGTCAGAGCAGCCGCCAATGCGGTAAACAACAGAACCTTTTTCATGCAGTGTCCTTATCGAGAATCACGGTCGCGAATGGCGACGGCTATTAATACGTGTGCCAGTGAAGTGCTATCTCTGGCGTGAAGCGGACAATACCGGGATTTTTTATGCCCGGACAATAACGTTTATTCACGTTGATATTCCATTTTGTTCATACACGCGAGATAGACATGCAGGCGCTGCCGCAGGCTGCGATCTTTTGATTTTCAATGGTTTAAAAGCGCTGAAAGCAAGATCAAAGGATCGCAGCCTGCGGCAGCTCCTACACGAGGCCTGCGTTGTTCAGTAACTGCTTTAGCGCCTGCTGATCGGCGGCGGTGCCATTTTCCAGGATTTGTTTGATCTGGCTTTCGATCTGCACCAGCGTCTGTGGCAGGTTCAGGTGCTCCGGGAGGATTTCATCGCCGGTGCTGACCAGCAGCGCGAAGTGAATGACGTTTTCCAGCTCGCGGGTGTTGCCCGGCCAGCTGTGGCGTTCCAGCAGGTGCTGCGCGGCTTCGCTGATCAACGGCACCGGCAGATCAAGGCGCTGGCTGTAGATGCCAAGAAAGTATTCGGCCAGCGACAGGATGTCGCCGATCCGCTCGCGCAGGGCCGGCAATTCCAGCTGACCTTCGCTGAGGTAGTGATAGAGCCGTTCGTGGAATTTTCCGGCGTCCACCGCTTGCGCCAGATCGATGCTGGTGGCTGCCACCAGCCGCACATCTACCGGACTTGGCTGATGGGCGCCGACGCGGGTGACTTCATGATTTTCCAGGGCGGCGAGCAGTTTGATCTGGATCGGTAGCGGCAAGTCGCCAATCTCGTCCAGATACAACGTGCCGCCGTTGGCCGAACCGAACCAGCCGGCACGACTGCTGGCCGAACCGGTGTAACTGCCGGCGGCATAGCCGAACAGTTCGGCATCGGCATAGGTCGGGCTGATCGCGCCGCAGTTGACCGAGACGAACAGACCGCTGCGATCACTGGCGCGGTGGATGTGGCGCGCGAGCAACTCTTTACCGGTGCCGGTCTCGCCACGGATCAATACCGAGATTGTCCGCGGTGCCAGGTGCTCCAGCTCTTCACGCAGTTGCCGCGAACGTGGATCAACGAAGACCAGCGCCTTGGCGCGGATGCTCAGGGGGCTTTTTTCCGCATCGGGAAAGGTCAGCAACGGCTGACCGAACGCTTCAAAACTCATGGCAGACTCCCGCCCACAACCGCCGGGAGACGGGGGCGATCAAAAAGAAAAAATACCACTCAAGCGCGACGCCGCGCGTGGTGTTCCAGGCGGTTTTGCAGGCGATAGAGGTAAGCGAAACCCTGCTCCCAGCGCTGGTGCCCGGACTTGACGTTGATGTGCCCGGCCCCGGCGAGAATCCCCGCCTCGGCGCCCCACTCGCGCGCCAGCTCCAGCGCACGTGGCGCGCTGACCGCGGCGTCGTTGTCGGAGGCGACGACCTGACTGGGGAAAGGCAGCAGGTCAGTCGGGATCGGTGCGAAGTTACGCAGCGCCGGTGCGCAAGTCGGGCGCTCGACATCCGCCGGTGCGACCAGCAACGCCCCGCGCACCTGCCGCAGGTATTGCACGGGAGCGGTAGCCGCCCAATGCGCAACGGTGACGCAACCCAGGCTGTGAGCAATCAGGATCACTGGCGTGCTGTCGGCGGCAATCGCTTCGGCCAGCGCCGCGACCCATTCTTCACGGCGCGGCGTCAGCCAGTCGGCCTGCTCCACCCTGGCGCTGTTGGGCAGGCTGTTCTGCCAATGAGTTTGCCAATGATCTTCTGGCGATCCTTGCCAGCCCGGCACAATCAGGTAACGGATTGATTCGTTGCGCATGGGGGAGCTCTCCTGCGTCGTGTCTGTTCCTGATCGAGTATAGGGACGGGATTTATATTCGTTAAGGAATAAGAAGCTATTTATTAAGACTCAAAAGAAATATCAATTGTTTTGTGCAGGAGCTGCCGAAGGCTGCGATCTTTTGCTCTTGTTCTTAAAATCAAAATCAAAAGATCGCAGCCTTCGGCAGCTCCTACAGGGGTAGTTTTTGCGAGATAAAAAAAGGGCCGCACCCTGCCAAGGAGACGGCCCCGGAAAAACGTAAATCCTGTTACCGCGCGGTGATCACCGACAATTTGGTAATCCCCGCTCGCTCGATCGAAGCCATGGCCCGCGCCACTTCGCCGTAGTTCACCCCGTCGTCGGCCTGCAGTTGCACGCGGACTTCCGGGTCTTTCGCCTTGGCCGACTTGAGGTTGAATTCCAGCAGGTCCGGCTGGATTTCATCCTTGTTGATAAACAGTTTGCCGGCACCGTCAATGCTCACCACCAGCGGGTCTTTCTGCTCGACCGGCGCCACGGCTTCGGTCTTCGGCAGGTTGATCGGGATCGCATTGGTCAGCAGCGGTGCGGTGACGATAAACACCACCAGCAGCACCAGCATCACATCCACCAGCGGCGTCACGTTGATCTCGCTCAGCACCTCGTCGCTGTCTTGCGTGGAGAAGGCCATATCAGGACGCCTCCTTCACTTTTGTCGCGTTGCCCGGTGCCGACACCTTGTTTGCAGTCGGGTGGATCAATACGCGGAACGCACTCTTCTGCGCCAGGCTGTAGAAGTCGTGGGCGAAGTCATCCAGATCCGCCGCCGTCAGTTTCAGACGCCGCAAAAAGTAGTTGTAAACCAGCACCGCCGGCACCGCGACCGCGATCCCCACACCGGTGGCAACCAGTGCCGCACCGATCGGACCGGCGACTGTTTCCAGGCTCGCCGAGCCTGCCGCGCTGATGCCTTTGAGCGCTTCCATGATTCCCCACACCGTGCCGAACAGACCAATAAACGGCGAGGTGCTGCCAATACTCGCGACCACCGCCAGACCGGTTTCCAGCGAACGCCGTTCGCGCACGATCTGCTGGCGCAAGGCACGTTCGAGGCGATCCTGATGGTTGATCGCCTGGCTCAGGTCATTGGCCTGCGGCGCCTCACCCACCTGAATCGCCGCGTAACCGGCCTGTGCCACCCGGGCCGCAGCGCCGGGTTGGGTTTCGCTCAACTCAGCGGCGGAGTCGAGACTCGACGCCGCCCAGAAGCGTTTATGAAACTTGCGATCCTGCGCCTTCAGACGACCGAACTGCACAGCCTTGAGCAGCGCCAGTCCCCAGGTGGCAACGGAAAAAACCACCAGCAGCCAGATCACCGCACTTTCGATGGATTCCAGTGGAGAGGCCAGTAACGTCATGATGTGTTCCCTCGTGTAAACATTTAGCGCGAATAGGTTTCGGTTTAATGAATCTTGAAATCGATGGGCACGCTGACCCAGCCGTCCTGGGCGACATCACCCTGTTTGGCCGGCACGAAGCTCCACTGTTTGACGGCGTTGAGCGCTGCGTCGTCGAGCTGCTGCCGGCCACTGCTTTTCTGAATCTGGATCTCGCCCGGCTTGCCGTTGGCCAACACGTGCACCCGTAGCAATACCGTGCCTTCCCAGCCGCGACGCTGGGCCAGCGATGGATACTCCGGCGCCGGGTTCTTCAAATACGCGGCATTGGCCGAAGCCGGTGTCACGGGCGCCGGAGCCGGTGGTGCAGGTGGCGCTGGCGCAGCGATCGGGGCGGTCGATTGCGGCGGCGCCGGTGGTTGCTCCACGGCTTTGGATGCTGGCTTCGGCACCGGTTTAACCACCGGTTTCGGCTTGGGTTTGGGGATCGGTTTGGGCGGTGGCGGCTTCACCGCCAACTCGTCTTCAACCGGTGGCGGAGGTTCGACCACCGGCGCGGGCGGCGGCGGTTCAACCACGGGCGGCGCGGGTGGTGCCGGCCGCGAAAACTCGATGGTCATCGGCGGAATTTCCGGCGGCACGATCGGCAACGCCGGTGTCGGATGCTGATTGATCCAGTAGATCACCGCACCATGCACCAGCAGCGCCAGCACGCTGAGCAGGATCGCTTCACGACGGCTCAGAATGCCCTTGGGCGCGCGTTGCAAACGCAACTGCCCCAACGGCACACGATGGGGCCGGCCGAGATCGACCAATTCGCCACTCGGTGCCTGGCGCCACAGCACCTCTTGTGCACTGGCGGCGGTCTGGACATTGCCCATTGATTCACTCCCTGCGGTCTTTTTTGCGTTTTCTACACAACAGCCGATCCGCCGTTTGTTGAATCCCCCACGGCGAGTCGATGGGTGAATCATTGGGTTTGTCGCTTATCTCCGAAAGTAATCTTTAATGTTATGCATAGGCCTTTCTGGAATATATGAGTTGATCAATTCCGCCAAAGCCGCGCGCCACAAGGGCTGCAGCGTTACGCTGCAAAACGCATGCTTTTCAGGCATTGAAAGTATTCATGCAACGCATCAAATTCGCCTGACCCGGTTTCAAGGGACAACTAATACAAAGTCGATAGTTGCCAATAAAACTCCGCCAACAAAAAGGCCGGAGCACTTTCGCGCCCCGGCCTGTTTAATTGACCGAACAACTATTGCTTGATGAACTCTCCTGCCAGCCCCACAACATCACCATCAAAGTTAGTACGCGAACCCACCGCACGAACTTTCGAATAGTTGTGGTCCGGCGAGAACAGCGTCCAGGACTGATAGCCAGTGCCATCATTCAGCGCCGCGAACGTGATGATCGTCGGCTGCCCGGTACTGTTCTGGAAATGGTAATGCCCGTAGGCGATGTCGTAGTTCACGCCGTTCTGGCTGAACTTGCCGCTGAAGGTGCCGTTGGAATCGTTACCATCGGTGATCGTCAGTTTGGCGCCAGCGTTAGCGTTTACATAATTGCCATTAATGCTCGACATAACGTGATTTCCTTTATCGTTGGATAAGTGTCTTCCGATGAGAGCAAGTTTCCTCCTGGAAACTCACGACACACAGGATGGTTGTCCATTGACTTATTGTCCACGGCACTTATCAACGATATTGCTATAGGCACTATTCATGTCGTTCATAACTTATTTCGAATCGGAAGAACCTTAATAACTAACGGCTGACTTGGGTTTGTTGCACACCGATGGCCGGCACCAGAACTGCCGTCTCCGAACGCGGCGTTCCCGCCGGCACCCAGTCATAACTCACAGGCAACGCGCGATAGACCCAGTTACTGATTGCATCACTGCCCGGCGCCTTGCCCAGATACGGGCTGACATATTCCCAGACGTTTTCACCGCTGGCCGTGACCTGGAAAAACCGCCCGTTCATGCCTTCGTCGATCAGCGTATTGCCGTTGGGCAAGCGTCGCGCGCTGCTGATGAATGAACTGTAGAAGGCCCAACCCGGCTGCTTCGAATTCGCTGCGCTGTATTGCCAGACGATTTGATTTTTCTGCGGGTCGATTTCCAGCACCCGCGAACCGGAAATCAGCCCGAGGGTGACGTTTGGATAGCCCGCCGAACCCTGGTTATCGAACACCAGCAGATTGCCCGCACCGGGGAGCCCGGCGGGGATGAGGTGCGCGTCGTGCTGACCGACAAACTGATCCACCGGGCGCGGTAATTTCTGCGCGGTTTTCGGGCTGATCAGCGGCAGGTTCGGGCCGAGGCGCCATACCACTTTGCCGCTGTGTTTGTCGATGATCGCGATGAAGTTGGCGTTGCGCGAATCGAGCAACAGGTTGTCCGGATTGAAGCGCTTGTCGCCGGCATCGAACCACTTGTTCGGCCCGACCACGCTGAGGTTGTTGATGTGCAAGTAATCCGGATTATCGCTGGCGCGCACCAGTTTCAATTGCTCCGGGGTGAAGCCGAATTCGTTCAGGTGCTCCGAGGCCAGCCACTGCCATTTCACCGCACCGTCAGGACTGACTTCATAGATCGCATCGTCGATCACCTCAGGCACTTTGAAGCCTTTGACCTTATGCACCTTGTTCGCCAGCACCACCGTGTTGCCGTTGCTCAACCGGCGCTGATCGTGGTGCTGCTGTGCTGCGCCGCCAGGGGCCTTGTCGCCCCACTGCCAAACGACTTTGCCGCTCCAGTCCAGTTCGCCGACGCTCTGATTGCCCAGACCGTTACCGGCGGAGCCGAGCTTGCCCGGATCCTTGTCACTCAGTTGCAACAGCACATGCCCGCGCGCGCCGCCGACCAATTGCGGGTCGATGATCGCCGACGGGAAACCCGCCTGTGGCCAGGTTTTCACCTCGTTGCCGTTCATGTCGATCAAATGGGTCTGCTTGTCGGCGCCACTGAAGATCACGTACTGGTTGAATGCTTTGTTCGGGTCATAGCGGGTGACGCCGGTCGGGTACACGCTGGGGGCGGCGAACACCCCGGTGCTTGAGACTGCGCCGGATAACAACAGGGCTAAAGCGGTTTTGCCTGGCAACATGATGCAGCTCCTTGAATGACGGATCAGAAGTCGTAGCGACCGGTAACGCCGAGGGTGCGCGGCGTACCGAGCAGGCCTTCATAACCGCCGTTGCCGCTGGTCCACAGGGTCGTGTAGTAGGTCTTGTCGAAGGCGTTTTTCAGCCACAGCGAAACGTCCCACTGGCCCTGATTGAAATCGCCGCGCAGACCGGTGGACAGGTTGACCACGGCGTAGCTCGGGATCTGCCCGTAATCGGAATCCTCGACCGTGCCCACCGCTTTGGAGCGGAATGCGTAGCTGCCGGTGACGTAGGGTTGCAGACCGTTGGCCAGATTCCATTCGTATTTGCCGTTGGCGTTGCCGATCCATTTCGACGCGCCGACCACCTGGTGGCCGCTGAGGTCGCAGGACGCCGGTGCGCCCGGTGCCTGGCTGACTTCCGGCGGGCACGGTGCATCTTTGTACGAAAGGTAGCTGACGTCGTTGTACGAGCCGTTGAAGTTCAGGGTCAGGCCGCGCAACGGGATCACCGTGCTCTCGAATTCGACGCCGCGCGAGCGCACAGAACCGGCGTTGGTCAGGTATTGCACGCGGTTGACGTCATCGTAGGCGTTGGTCTGGTAGGCGTTGACTTGGGTCCAGAACAGGTTGGCGTTGAGCTGCAAACGCCGGTCCCACAGCGTGCTTTTGAAGCCGAGTTCGGCGTTGTTGGCGCGTTCGGTGCCAATCAGCAACGAGTCGGCGCCGGCGGTTGGCGCCGAACCCACCGCGAGGTTCACGCCACCGGATTTTTCCCCGTGGGACAGCGTGGCGTAACCGAGCAGGTCATCGGTGATGCGATAGCTGAGGTTGAGCAGTCCGGACGGGCTGGAGCTGTACTGATTCAGATCGCCGGAGTCGTAGGCACCCGTGCGTCCGCGTCGTGCGGTGGCCGCTGCGCCGCTGACCGTGGCACCACCAACCGGCGCATTGCGGGTGACCCAGGCGTTCTTCTCTTCATAGGTGCCACGCACGCCGGCAGTGAAGTCCAGGCGTTCGGAGAGGTGCCAGGTGCCTTGGGCGAACAGGGCGAAGCTGTCGGTCTTGATGTGGCCGTTGCCGACGCTGCCGACGTTGGCCAGCGCGCCGCGGGGCGTGCCGTTCCAGATGTCGGCCTGCGGGCCGTAATAGGCAAAGGATTTGTTGTCCAGATCCGAGCCGAAGTAGTACGCGCCCACCACGTAGTCGAAGAACTCGCCCTTGGGCGAGGCGAGGCGAAATTCCTGCGAGTACTGTTTATCTTCGACAGAAACCCCGGCGTTGTAAGTCGCGGCGACGTTGAGACCGTCGTCGTTGGCCGGGGTGAAATTCCAGAAGCGATACGAGCTGATAGAGGTCAGGGTGAAATCGCTCGGCAGCGTCCAGTTGGCCTCCACCGACGTGCCGCCCTGATGCACGGTAACGTGCTGATCGTTGTCCAGATTGACCTTGCGGTGCGAACCGTTGACCAGCGTCGCGCCGGCGGCATTGGCCCGCGACTGGTAGAGGTTGACGCCGTTGATGGTCGGCCCGGTGTTGTACAGCACGCGGGGGCCGGCGCTGGAATCCTCTTCGTTGTAGTCGCCGATCCAGCGCAGGTTGAAGTCTTCGTTGGGCTTGAACAGCAACTGCGCGCGGAAGCCATCGCGCGAGCCACCGTTCAGGTCATGACCGTTGTATTCGTTCTTGATGTCACCGTCGCTGCGGGTGCGATAGGCCGAAAAACGTCCGGCCAGCTCATCGTTGAGCGGCCCGGAAATGGTGCCCTTGGTCTGGAAATACCCGTCCTCGCCAACCGAGGTTTCGATGCTGCGTTCCGGGGTAAAGGTCGGCGCGCGGGTACTGATGTTGATCACCCCGGCGGTGGTGTTCTTGCCGAACAGCGTGCCCTGCGGCCCGCGCAGGACTTCGAGCTGTTCGATGTCCATCAGGTCGAACACCGCCATCCCCGGACGGCCCAGATACACGTTGTCGATGTACAGACCGACACTGCCTTCCAGACCGTCGCTGGCCGGGTTGTTGCCCAGGCCACGAATCGACACGCTGGACTGGCGCGCGTGCATGTAGGCGACGTTGACGCTCGGCACCAGTTGCTGCAAATCCTGAATCCGGTAGACCCGCTGCGTCTCCAGCGTCTGACCGCTGACCACGCTCATCGGCGTCGGCACGTCTTGCGAACTTTCTTCGCGACGGCGGGTGGTGACGGTCACGGTTTCCAGCTGCGAGCTGTTGGCCGCGGGCTTGCCGGCGGGAGCCGGCGGCGGTATTTCGGCGTCGGCGGCGTAACCCTGAGTCCAGCCGGCACTCCCCGCCAGCAACAGGGCCAGAGGCAGGCGTTTGAGCCGTCGTGGCGTTAGGGGTGACGCAAGGTTCAACGGACTCATGGCGCGGCTCCTGGTCAAAAAACACACAGACATCTTCAGTGCTGCATATTCTTTTCAGTTATTTATTTATGGATTTACAAATATTTACTGCATAAGAGATTGCCTTTATAAGGAGTCGACCTAATGCATATCCAATGCATTTCCCGGATATTTTTTATGTGAAAAATGCATATCGACTTGCGCCAACTTCGTCACTTCATCGCCCTCGCCGAACAACGCAGTTTCGTCGCCGGCGCGCGGGCGGTGAACCTGTCGCAGTCGGCGTTCAGCCGCAGCATTCAGGCGCTGGAGCACAGCGTCGGCTGTCAGTTGGTCGATCGCGGGCGCAAGGAGTTACCGCCGACCAAGCAGGGTCAGGTACTGCTCGAACATGCGCGGCGAATGGTCAGCGGCGCGCAGCAGATGGCCAACGAGATCAGTCAGTTCAATGGGCTGGAGGCGGGCGAATTGCGCTTCGGTTGCGGCCCGGCGCCGGCAGCCGGATTGATCCCGCGCGCGATCGGCGCGTTCATCGGGCGCTACCCGAAAGCGCGAGTGCAATTTCAGGTCGATGACTGGCAGAGCCTGAGCAAACGCCTGCTCAGCGAAGAGTTCGAGTTCTTCGTCGCCGACACTCGCCACTTCGAAGCCGATCCGGATTACCTGACGTACCGTTTGCGGCCGCGCAAATGGCATTTCTGCTGCCGCGCCGGGCATCCATTAGCGGCATTCGAACGGGTCTCGGCCGAGCAACTGATGAGTTATCCACTGGCCGTAAGCATCCGCCCGCCGAACTTGCGCAAGGTCATCGTCGACCTCAGCGGTCGCCCGGATTTCACCCCCAATGTCGAATGCGAAAACAGTTCCAGCCTGCTCAGCGTGGTGCTGCGTTCGGATGCCATCGGGATCGTTGGCGCGTATTCCGATGCGTTGCATCAGGCCAAGGGTGAGCTGGTGTGTTTGCGGATCGACGGCCTGGCGGATGATCTGGAGGAACTGTATACGCGCTACGGGATTGTCAGTCGTGCGGGGTATCGGTTGTCGCCGTTGGCCGAGGCGATGATTGAGCAGATCAAGGCGATTGATGCGGTGGATGAGGAGGTTTGTTCACTCGAAAATTTAGCTGTCTGAGCTACCGCTATCGCTGGCAAGCCAGCTCCCACAAGTTCCGGGTGTTCACATCATTTTGGCTTGGCGCAAATCCTGTGGGAGCTGGCTTGCCAGCGATGGTGCCGAAACAGTCACCGATGCATCCACTGCATAAAACCCATTCCCCAAATGCACTTGCCGAACACCCCCGCCGAAAGCGACAACCCTCGCCTGTCTTTCTGACCGGTGAACCCCATGTCCAACCCGCAAAACTCCGTGCGCAACGTGCTGTACATCATGTGCGATCAACTGCGCCGCGATTACCTGTCCTGTTACGGTCATCCGCATCTGCACACGCCGAACATCGATCGCCTGGCCGCCGCTGGCGTGCGCTTCAGCCGTGCCTACACCCAGGGCACGATCTGCGGCCCATCGCGGATGTCGGCCTACACCGGGCGCTACGTCAGCAGCCATCAGGTCGCGTGGAACGCCGTGCCGTTGCCGCTGGAAGAACTGACCATCGGCGATTACCTGCGCCCCCACGGCATTCGCACTGCGCTGGTCGGCAAGACGCACGCCACGGCCAATGTCGATGCCCTGCAGCGTCTGGCGATCAACCCGGACAGCGCACAGGCCGAGGTGCTCAACGAAGTCGGTTTCGAGCCGTACTTTCGCCACGACGGGATCTTCCCCGACGACCCTTTGTTCGCCGACAAACGCGAATCCGCGCCCTACACCCATTACCTGCGCGAGCAAGGCTTCGACGGGCACAACCCCTGGCACGACTGGGCCAACGCTGCTGAAGGCGAGAACGGCGAAATCCTCAGCGGCTGGCACATGCGTCATGCGCATTTGCCAGCGCGAATTCCCGAGCAGTTCTCAGAGACTGTCTACACTACAAATCGAGCCATCGACTTCATCACCGAGCAAGGTGAGAAATCCTGGTGTTTACACCTCTCCTACATCAAACCGCACTGGCCCTATATCGTACCTGCGCCATACCACGCCTTGTACAGTACGAAATCGATTCTCGAAGCGGTCCGCGCGACGCCCTCCGAAGCCAGCAAACACCCCGCATACACGGCGTTTCGCCAGCATGAGGAAAGTGTCAACTTCTCCCGTGATTCAGTACGATTGAATGTAATCCCGACCTACATGGGCCTGATCAAGCAAGTGGATGATCAGCTCGGTCGGCTGTTCGATTATCTGCAGAGCAACGGACGTTGGGATGACACGTTGATCGTGTTCACCAGCGATCACGGCGACTTTTTGGGTGACCATTGGCTGGGCGAGAAGGAGTTTTTGCTCGAGCAAGCGGTGGGCGTGCCGTTGATCGTGCGCGACCCGCGTGCGGCGGCGGACATCACTCGGGGCACGGTGGATGCGCGGCTGGCGGAAACAATCGATGCATTGCCGACGTTTCCCCAGGCTCTGGGATTGCCGGGCGCCGAGCATCGGCTGGAAGGCCGCTCGCTGATCCCGCTGTTGCACGGCGAAAATCCCGAGTGGCGCCGCTACGCCATCAGCGAATACGACTACGCCTTTCAAGCTCCGGCACGCGAGCGACTTGGCCAACCGATCGACCGTTGCCGCATGACCATGGTGCGCAGCGGGCGCTGGAAATACCTGGCGTACGACGGCTTCCGGCCGCAGCTGTTTGACCTGCTGAATGATCCGCAGGAGTTGCGCGATTTGGGTGACGACCCGGCGTACTCGGCGGTGCGCGAGGAGCATGCGGGGTACCTGTTTGAATGGGTGCGCGGGTTGAAGCGGCGGACCACGATCAGTCATCAGGAGATCGATCTGCGCGGGCAGCGGTTTCGCTATGGCGAGCCGGAGAGCGAGAAGGTGGTGCAAATCGGTGTGTGGTAGTTAAAAGCATCGCTGGCAAGCCAGCTCCCAAAGGTTTTGCGTTGTTCACATCCTTTGTGTCCGACACCAATCTCTGTGGGAGCTGGCTTGCCAGCGATGGAGCCTTATCAAACGCCGACGATATCCGCGCCTTTAATGGTCTGACTACGTTGCCCCGAAGCCCCAACCGGCACTTCACCCTTGAGCGTCACTCGCCGCACGATGCGATCCTGAGTGCCGTAATCATCAATCGCATAATGCTGCGTCGACCGGTTGTCCCAGATCGCCACATCGCCCGCTTTCCAGCGCCAGCGCACGGTGTTTTCCTGACGAATCACATGGCTCTGCAACAAGCCGAACAGGTGCGCCGAATCGGCTTGCGAATAACCCTTGATGCGTTTGACGAAGTGCCCCAGCAACGAGCTCTTCTCGCCGCTGATCGGATGCACACGCACCACCGGGTGCTCGGTCTCGTAGACCGTCGAGGTAAAGATCTTGCGATAGCGCTCGAGCTTCTCCGGCGACACGTCTGGCTTGGCCCCGGCGTAGTCGTATTCGTTGCTGTGCACGGCGACCAGTTTGTCCGCCAGCTCGCGCAGCTCGGTCGGCAGTTCGTTGTAGGCGGTCGCGGTGTTAGCCCACAAGGTGTCGCCACCGAAGGCCGGGGCCACCACCGAGCGCAGGATCGAGGCTTTCGGGTAGGCGTCGACGAAGGTCACGTCGGTGTGCCAGGAGTTGGCGCGCTGGCCCTCGGCGCCGTCCAGCTCCAGCAGATAACGCGTGCCCTCGCGCACCGGTACAGTCGGATGCGCCACGGGCTCGCCGAGCAGATGGGCGAAGGCTTCCTGGCGCTGATCGTCGAGTTGAGTCTGCTCGCGGAAGAACACCACCTTGTACTGGATCAGCGCCTGCTGAATGGCTTCGACCGTGGCGGCATCCAGCTCACCGGACAAGTGCACGCCACGAATCTCGGCGCCGATACGGCCGGCCACCGGATGGATTTCCAGCGCGTGGACAGCGGGTTTTACAGCGAGTGCGGCATTGCTCATGGGTAGACCCTCATCGACTGCTTGCGGTTGGGCGACAGCGAAACATGGCTCTATCTATATTCCATTTGCATCTAATAGATATTCACATGCTTCGTTGACGGAATAAGAGCTTGCATTTAAAACCTCAAGCAACCCTCGTCGCAAATGCCTTCGAGCTATTTTTAGGATGCCAGGAAAGCATATGGATCTTCGCCAGTTGCGCTACTTCATCGCCCTCAACGAACACCGCAGTTTTGTCCGTGCGGCGGACGCGATGGGCATCACTCAACCGGCGTTCAGCCGCAGCATTCAAGGGCTGGAGCAAGAATTCGGCTGCGTGCTGGTGGATCGCGGCAACAAGGATCTGCGCCCCACCCCCGAAGGCCAGGTGGTGCTGCAACACGCCCTGACCCTGGTGCAGGGCGCGGCGTTGCTCAGCGCCGAGGTGACGCAAATGACCAAGCTGGATGCCGGGGAGCTGCACTTTGGTTGCGGCCCGGCGCCAGCGGTGAAACTGGTCCCGGATGCGGTGGCGCAATTCATCAACGCGCACCCGAAAGTACGCACCTGTTTTCAGGTGGATAACTGGGAAAAGCTCAGCCGCGCGCTGAGCCGCGAAGAGATCGAATTCTTCATCGCCGACATCCGCCATTTCGAGGCCGATCCAAACTTCCAGACCCAGGCCCTGACGCCCAAGCGCGGGGTGTTTTTCTGCCGGCCCGGGCACCCGCTGCTGGCCAAGGAAAGCCTGTCGACCAACGACATGTTCGACTACCCGCTGGCGACCACGCTGATCCCGCCAGGGATTCGCAAACTGCTGGCGAACCTCAGCGGCCGGATCGATTTTTCGCCGACCATCGAGACCGAGCATTTCCCGGCGCTGGTGAAAGTGGTGCTGCAATCCAATGCGATCGGCGTGGGCACTGAAGAGGCGTTTGTCGAGGACATCGCCCAGGGCTCGCTGGCGCTGCTGCACTGGCGCAACCTGCCGCAGAACCTGGAGAGCATGAATGCGCGCTGCGGGATTGTCAGTCGTACCGGGTTTCGCCTGTCGCCCGCAGCAAGAGCGATGATCGAGACGTTGGTGGCGGTGGATAAGCAGGAAGTCAGCGTCGCGGTTTGAAGATCAAAGGATCGCAGCCTCTCTTACAGAGAACGCATTCCCCTGTAGGAGCTGCCGAAGGCTGCGATCTTGTGATTTTAAAGCTTGGCCGCAGCCAACTCAGGCACCACCCAATCGCTGACCTTGAACGGTTTGCGGATCAGTTTCTGCTGCGCCGCCAGATCCACCGAGTCCTGCAATTTGCCGAGGAACACCGGGTCCAGCGTCGACGGGAACACTTCGCTGAGTTTCTGATCCTGCAGGTCCTGGGTCAGGATCAGCGGTGGATAACTCGCCAGCCCCGACACCAGTTGCACGTAGGCAGCCTTGTTATTGTCCTGAGTCAGCCAATCCACGGCTTGTTGCTGCGCCTTGAGCAGCTTTGCCACGACCTCCGGGTGCCCGTCGACAAACTTGCCGGTGCCCACCAGCACTGACTGTACACTGCCGGCCCCGCCCAGATCCTTGGTGTTCAGCGGCAATTCCGCCAGCCCCTTGGCGTGCAGGGCCGTCAGCCCGGAACTGCCCCACGATGCGTCGATCTGTTTAGCCGCCAATGCCGCGACCGCTGCATTGAAGTCGAGGTTGATCACCTTCAGATCCTTTTCGCTCAGGCCCTGACTGGCCAGCGCCGCATCAAACGACAACTGCGTGGCGGTGCCACGGAAGATCGCCACGCGCTTGCCCTTGAGATCCTGCAAAGTCTTGATCCCCGAACCCGGCACCACGCCCAGATATTGCTTCACCCCGCGCGCACTGGCGCTGAGCAAACGTGTGTCGAGGCCGTTGGACTTGCCGATGATTGCCGCCAGGTCGCCCAGATACGCCAGATCGACCTGACCGTTGGCAAAGGCCTCATTGATCACCGGCCCGGCGCCCTTGAAGAAGCTCCATTGAATCTTGATGCCCTGATCGGCGAAGGCTTTTTCGAAGATCTGCCGATCACGCAGCACATCCACCACACCGCCGCCGCTGTGCTGGGTGCCGGCGCTCAGGTCAGGCACAGCGATCCTGATTTCCTTGAGCTCGTTGGCCTGCGCGGTAAACGCCAGCAGGCCCGCCAGTGCCGGAATGGCAAACAGACTGAAAACTCGTTTGAAGGGAAGGTTCATGGATGTAGCTCCTTGATCACGACGGGCGTTGAGGAGCCGAAAGTAGGCCGAAGCGTGACCTTCGCTTAAATACTATAAATGCACATTTTTATAGCCATTAACGCTAAGCAAGCAACAGCGCGGGCTGCAGCGGTGTATGCATTAACAGCATCGAAAATATTCTTCGAATGCATTGGATGCGCAATGCGCTGGAAGCCTTAAATGGCGCTGCTTATCTCCAAATTTAATATTTTTTATATCGCTTATAACAATTGGTTTATAGCTAATACCGCTAGAGATCGCAGCCTTCGGCAGCTCCTACAGGAGCGAATTCACCAACGCATCCCACTCTAGGAGCTGCCGAAGGCTGCGATCTTTTGATCCTGCTCCCGATCCAACCCGACAACGGAGGTCACCCATGGCCCGTGATTCCCTGCTCAGCCTGCCGCTGCCCGCGCCGCCCCTGAAACGTCATCGGGCGTGGCCAAGCCTCAACCAACGCCTGTTGCCCTGGTTGCTGCCGATCAGCCTGTTCGCTCTGTGGTGGCTGGCCGCGCGCAATCAATGGATGCGCGAACAGATTCTGCCGGCGCCATCGCTGCTGTGGAACCGCGCCGTCGAGCTCTCCCAGGGCGCATCGTGGCGTCATTTGTGGATCAGCCTGCACCCGCTGCCCCGCGGCCTGCTGGCCGGCACCTGAGCCGGGCCCGGGCTGGGCGACCCCCCGCGCTCCAGCCCGCCGCTCCAC
>JABFPR010000036.1:0-23169 GCA_022817345.1 Neoscelio sp. ZL-2020
ACCATACTCTACTTCCCCCTACCACACCCCCTCCTTCCTGCGCCTTTCTGAAACTCTCTTCCATGTCCGCCAAATAGATATTAAACAGTGTAGGGCTCATCGGGCATCCCTGTTTGACCCCTTTTTTATCCAAAATTCCTCCGACACTTCTTCCCCTACCTTAACCCTTCCTTTAGTCTCCCTATATAATATTTTTACTCTTTTAAATTATGTTAGATTTTGTTTCAAAATGTATTAAAATTTAGGGACGTTGAGTCTCATGAAAACGCCTGTATGCGGCGTATTAAATATACATACAATATAAGAAGGTCAAATTAATTGACTTTTAATTAATATAGTCCACAAAAGAATCGATTATTAAATTCTTTCTTCCGTTCAAAAAATGTGCTCTATAAGTAATTTATTTATAAATATACTTAACCAAATCTAATTAGATAGAACATTTTCGATTTTCTGTTGCAACGCAGATTAGAAAACATAAAATTGCAAAATAAAACAAAATATTAAACGAAAAGTAAATTATCAATTATGTTTTATTCATATTTTCATAGTTTTAGCTAAGGTGTAGTGTCAACTGCACAGCCGAGGCCAGTTTAAATTCTTAAAATTATTTGAATTTTCTAATTAGTTAAATTTATTTAAATATGTATTCAATTATGATATATAGTGTATACGTTTTGACAATTGCAAATAGTTCAGACATTTGCAAATTTTATAAACAAATAATTCAGAATGACCAATTTGATATCGTCACAACAAATTGAGAAATGTTAACAGACAACTAAATAAACAATTATATTAATATATTATTTGTGTCTTAAAAACTTATAAATATAGTATAATACTAACTTCAGGGCTGAAGCCAGATTAAATTTTGAAAATAAAGTAAATAAAAGAATTTTGTTAAATATATTTACAAAATTGGTACAAGGAGTAACCTATTATTGTATTTGTAATATGAATTTTTAAACAAACGATTCCAAGCAACAAATTGGGTTCTTTCACGACTAATTCAGGGATGCTAATAGACAATTAAATAAAGAATTACAGTTAAGTTATATTATCTTCATAGATTTCGTCAAAGTGTTGTGTTAAGTTTGAAAATATTTGAATGTATTTTAAGCAAAACAGTGTGGAAAATCTTTTCTATTTAATTTTAGAGTACGTAGGATGTCTTTTATATTACGGGAATAGAGAACAAAAAAATAAATTAATCATCGTACATGGCTGTATAGTCTTTCAAAATATTCTCATTTTGCATGCGCTTGAATCAGTTTTCGAAGCACTTTTTTCACTCCGATTGAGGTACCTCCAAAACATGCATTTTTAACGTATCAACTGCTTCTTTAGGCGTCGAAAAACGTTGACCTCGTAACTTATTTTCGATGTGCGGGAATAAAAAAACGTTATTGGGTGCCAAATCAGTGCTGCACGGTGGTTGACTAATTAATTCGACTTTTTCAGTTCTCGAAAAGACTCTTGTTTGAGTCGATGTGTGTGAGCTCGGATTGTCCTGGTGGAGAATGATGCGTATTCGGCGGTTGATTTCCCTTATTTTTCCGAAGACTTCTAGCAAACAAATGGTTGTGTACTATTCAGAATTGACCGTCCGACGTTGCACTAATGGCACTGTTGCCATATGTCCGGTTTTGTCCGAAAAAACAGGCGACCATTTGCTTCGAAGTGCTTCGTGCGCGAACTACTTTTGTTCGATTTGGCTCATCTTGAAAGACCCATACAGTCGACTGCTGTTCACTTTCGGGCGCATACGCATAGGTCCATGATTCGTCACCTGATGCGATGTCATAGATGTGTTTTGAAGCACCAGGATCGTATTTCTTGAGGATTTCTCTCGACCAATTGACACGAGCCAATTTTGAGCGGTTGTCAAATTATATGGGATCCAACGAGAACATATTTTTTGGCAGCCATATTTTCATTCTATATTAAATGTATGCTTGTCCCACTAATACCCAATGATGCCTCAATCTCACGATAAGTCACATGTCGATCTTCTGTATATCAAAACGTTCTGAGTAAGTATACCGATAAAAAGTCGAATTTACGATAAGGACGTCGGTTGTCAGATGGCAGTACCAGGATTGTCCATTCCCAAAATATAAAAGGCAACCCTCGTAACTATTATCTGCTTTGGAATTTGTCGTTCGACCATTTAGAATTTGTCGTTATGTATTTTTCACCAAAAGATGTAAATTTGCCATCAAAAAGTAAATTTTCTTACAATTGAATGTATTCTGAGCCAAACAGCGTGGACAATTTTTTATTCTTTTAAATTAATTTTCAAATAAGGAATGATTTTCCTAAAAAATTCAAAACATATTCAAAAAATTCAGAACATGGAAAACTTTTTTTTGAAACATTTCATTTGTAATTTATATTTTGAAGCAACAACGTTTAGACGAGTTCACTTTTATTTCCGGCGATATTTTTTAAGGGTGTTTCGCAGACTTGACATCAACTTAGCAAAACATCGTTTCTTTTTTTAAATGTAGCACGACAAAATTGGGAGTTTTACAACGAATATAATAGAAAAAACGATAAATTTGGGTATAGTTCATTTTTTTATTCGGCGACATTTATTATAGGTGTTTCGCTAACTTGACGTCAACTAAACAAAATATTGTTTTTTTAAAAAAAAAACGCAGTGCGACAATATTTGGAGTTTCACGACAAATATACGACAAAAACGACAAATTCTGGTATAGTTCATTTTTTTAATCGGCGAAATTTATTATATTTGTTTCGCTAACTTGAAAAGCATCATTTACTTAGTAAAATTTCCATCATTAACTTAGTAAAATATCATTTTTGTTTATTGCAGCACAACAGAATTGATTTAGCGATATCATTTTTCTAAGTTGATAGACGTATGTTTATACATTTAATATAGTCATTAATTCTGACAAATTTAAGGTTATATTGTAGGTTATTGTGGGGAATGGATGTTTAATTCGAGAACACTTGAACCGTCAATGTATGTAATAATGGTGTCCGAACAATAGCATGATATAAAATTCTAACGTGAAATAAATATGAAGCAGTTTTAACCGTATGACTTTGATAATATGTTCTTTACATGGTTCTCTATGAAGATTTATTGAGCTGTTGAACAATCGAAGAAGCGACGAAAATATTCGTCGTATTTCTATGCTATGTCTCCGTCGTTCTATACTATGCGTATAGCTACGCATATGATATGTGTGATTTAATTAAATTTAAACGGTCGGTAATGTTGTGTCCGACTAGCAGTTTCTTGTCGAAACTGTTCGTCGGATCAAAATTTGTTAGGGAAGATTTTGACGTGAAATCACTTTTTCATTTGTCTTAGTTCTTTTACAAAGGAAAAAATATAAATCATAAAATACATTACGACGGTCAGTTACAAAACTCAAAATAAAGCCGTCGATCGCTCCCTCATCGCCTGACAGAACTAGGCCAATAAACAAACCAAAACATGACAAACGGTATACGAGGGTTGCCTTTTATATTTCGGAAATGGACGACCTGGTGCTGCCATCTAACAACCGATGTCCCTATCGTATATTTCGACTTTTCGTCAGTATACTTACTCAAAAAGTTTTGATGTACAGGTGAAATTTGTGTTGTTTACAGTGACATGAAAAATGAATCTCGGCCAAAATATGGACTAAAGTCGTGAACATCTTCGTGCGATAATTTTTCACATTCTTTCGACGTGGATAATTTTAACAGCAGTGCATCGAAGAACTTAATTTGACTTTTGGTGATGACGCACCGTCAAAAACCACTATATATCGGTGGTATACGGAATTCAGTCGTGACCGTGGTTCGCTCAGTGACGAATTTCGTGAAGATCGTCCAAAATCTGTTGTTGTTCCAGAAAACATTGATGCTATGCGTGAAATAATATTTGCGTGAATTTAAGTGATAGTGAAGTGAAAATGCCATGATAATGAAATAATAATGAAATCAAAATTAAATAAAAATGAAATGATAGTAAAAAAATAACATTAACAACAAGTTAATAACAACAAGTTCCGCGATACCACGCTTGGTTCATAGCATACTTTTTGCTCCATGAGATAGATGTGAATATATTTTCATATTAGACTATTTCATATAAGGGCGAAAATTATACTCCAAACTTGGTTTCCGAACTCAGCTTATATCTCTAATGTATTTAAATGTCAACGATTTATCACGTGAGTGTAGACGGCGCTAATATTTTGCGAGCTGAACTTTACTATCACATGATCTGCAATTACTCTGTCTCACTTTCAGCAACAAGAGTGAAAGCAGATTTAGCGAAAACAACGGCGCCGAGGGTGGTAGGCGATCGTTCTCGCATGGTCATGTGATTTGTTTAGAAGAGCAACAAACCACATGACCATGATTATTAAAAGACATCAATATCACGTGCAATCACAGGGATTAGTTAGGGTTTGTTACGTAGGTTTGTTAAGTTTGTTAGGTTTGCGATCGTAAGCAGCATTCCGCTTCTTCTTCTTCTTCTTTTTATAATTAAATAAGTTGAAGATTTAGTTTGTAACTGGGCAAAATCCAATTTCTACTAGATTAAAGTCGGACTATCAAGATTAAATAAAGATAGAAGTTTGGATGGACCGAAAGTTGATGAAAAATTGAAATTTGATAGTGCCTGATTTTCGTTTAGATTATTCGAGATTAATGTTAGATTAAGCGATTTAAATCAGATTTAGTTTACGTTACGCCAGTTAGAAGTCAGGTTTAAGATCTAAGTGAAGTAAAACTGAATTAATATAAAATAGAATGTAAAACATTAATATGTAAAAATTAAAATTAAATAAACTTTGTGTTCTTTTCAATTAATGTAATATATCATTTAGAAATGTTTCTCTGTAGAAAGGAAAAAACAAACAGTATAATTTGTAAAGATGAAATTAATTTGCAGGAATAATTGTACACAGTTAAATGCAAAGAAGTAGACATTTCAAACTTTTTGTTATTTATATTATATCCTTTATTATAACGTGTAAAAGGAAAAAACAGAAAATTAAGTTTCTTTAATTTTTATTATATCGAAGGCAATACCAGTCGAAAAACATTACAACGATGGAGAATAAGTAACAGCATATCTGTTATCCTGCTATTCTGTCCCAGTATTAGTACCGTATTTGCAATCTAACATTATGAAATATTTAACAGTTTAATTAATTTTTTATTCATTTAAGGGCGTTTACGTTTTTTTATGGTTCTTAATCCTATATTTCGAATATTTTAAAAGAAAATAATAAACGAAACTGTTTATGCTTTTTGCATTTATTTTTGCATACTTTCGTTAATATTAAATAGAACATCTCAATGTGTCCAACGAAACTCGAGCCAGACACTTGAGACGTCGGATATACGCGCCGTGCATGGGCATACAGACCCACGATTTCGCCATTTGTACTTAAAAAAAACTTTATTATTTAATTTTCCTAATTTATATGAATGTCATCATGACTCATAACAGAATAATTGATCTCGGATAATTTTTCACAATTTAACAGCTTCTCAAAGTAAGAACTATTTTTGCACGGTTTTACCCACTTTTATGTCTTTAGAATTAAAAAAAATAAATAGCAAATAAAATGATTTTACTACAAGTAATATAAGGATCCTTTTATAACGAACTAAAAATTAATCGGTTAATTTTTATTTGAAATATCATGGGTACAAATGAAAAAAATATGATTTTCAAAAACACGTGTGTATTTTGTATAACAGATTTGGTTGCATTCTGTTACGCAAAAGAGTGGATTCATTGGATTTTACATATACTCTCAATTAGTCTGCGATACGAGGGCAATATAAATGTCCTTGCAACTCATAATCCTCTTCAGTTTGCCTCAAACTTTCGAAATTCGAAGACCTTCGCTACGAGTGACTTATACGTTGATTGTCACGTTGAACGACATATGGTACGTGTGAGAATAATGACCCAATTTGATTCCCATCGCTGACATCGCTTTAAGTATGGTATACAAACCATAAATGAAGCTGTAGATAGCTATATAAGTAGTTAAAATCAATGGATCGGCTCCACTGTATAAGTGCTTCGGCGTGAAAATCCAGATGAGCGAATTCAATTTTCATTGATGTTCTGTGTGTTTGCACCGAGTTAGCGTCCCAGCAAGTCCTCTGATGTAAGATTTTCGTACATTTGTTTATTTTATTCCAAACAAGTTCATTTAAACTTTCGTATTTGTAAGTCTGCATTTCGCCCTTTGCTTCAGCATCTCAATATTTGCACCAACTCATTGACCCATGTGGCCAAAGATGGTGTTACGGGGTTTCATCGGTAGAGCTTCTGTGACTGCAAGTTTTCCAAATATATATAGCATCTCGTATAACATCTGTCCTATCAGGATTCCGACGAACGACTTGGTGAGATCAAGGATTACTTCATCAGTGAGTTTCTCGACTCCCTAACCATCAATTCTTTTATATTATTTCTTTTATATTGAGCAGACGTGTTGCCATTCTATTTTTCAACGTACTTCTACATTTTCTTTTTGTGAAAAACAAATATTCTTTGTTTTTCACTATAAGTTCATCACCTTGCGGTTGAGTATCCAGAAAATATTTGAAAACTTTCGTGTTACCGTCGCCTATGTAAGTAACATATTTGATGCTATAGAATTTTTCAGACGGTTGGATCATTTGACATACTGAATCGACCTTCACTTTTCGACCACTACTTTTTGTGATTAATGCTTCACGTTTCAATATCATCTTCCATGAATTAATAATATTCGGGATTATCTTTTTTGTCTTTCCATTCAGCACCGCCTTTATAAAATTTAGATTTTACTTCTATGCCTAAAACTTTTTATGTACATTTTTCAATCAACGATGTAGCTTCAAACAACGAATTGATACCTCTCAGCTTCCACGTTCCATTACCAGCCAGTGGTAAGTGTAATAATGCTTCTTTGTGCTTCATATTCTCTTGCTTGTTTACTTTCACAGTTTTTTTAGTTCTAATATCATAAATTGCCTTTCTCGCTTCTTTGACATTCGCTAGTGTGTTGTAATGTTCAAAATACTATATATTATGTTGATCAATCCACTAAACATATTGATTCCTTGTAATCCAATACCTAGTAGCATCATAACAAGAACATTTCGTTTGTTAATTTCGTAAGCCTCGTCTATACAAGTTATTTGGATGTAAATTTTACACTGCATTTACATGACATTTCAATAATAAAACCGTAACCACGAAAAGTGCAACGACAAAATTTCGCATCTCCATGGCATATTTTATATTTCGTTAAATTAATTATTTGAGAAAAACTAATACAATATTACAGATAATATATGTTTGCGTCATATCAATTGGGACGTCGAAATCTTGGTTGCTTCTTATAAACTTTCTGGTTGACATGCTTGTGTATTAATATCTTCCGTTACAGAATACTTATTTTCCCGAAAACGTCTCTTATGTCACTCCATGTGCTCACGAACACTTCTACTTCCTGTTTTATCTATTTTAACAACTAAAACCTCGTTAGCTACTCAATAACGAACATTCTGAACTACCGGCTTCCAAGGTTAAATTTTAAAACGTATACATTCAAATATTTGTGATTTGTGAAGAATGATAAGAAAATATTCTACAGATTGCTCTACAAGCCTTGAAGTCTAAATATTCTTGTATAATAGGAGTTAGATGCATTGTTATGTGCGCGAGCCTCGGCGCTCTGTAGGCACCTCAGTAGGCCCGTGCACTGTGCGTTTCGATCGGTTTAAACTTAGGTAAAGACTCAGTTTAGCTTCAATATGTTAGGAATAAAATCGCTAGTTGCTATATTTTTAAATTATGCAATATATATTCTGTGTATGTCATTCCGCCGAAATGTAAACAACTTTTTTTCCAAAGTGTTAAACATGTCGAATTTTGTGAAAAATTGTATTTGCGGGAAATTTTAGTGAACTAATTTATAAAAAAAAAAATTGCAGCTGAAGCACAAAGAATTCTTGTTCAGACTTACAGCGACCATGCTTTTTCGGAGAAAACATGCAGAGATTGGTTCAAAAATAATGATTTTGATGTGGAAGATAAAGAGCGCTTGGCGCACCGAAAAAGATTGAAGACGAAGAATTGGAGGCATTACTTCATGAAGACTCATATCAGAGGCTAGCTGAGCTTGCAGAATCATTAGGTCTTTATCACAGAACAGTTTCGAACGGCATCTTTTCACATTTGAACAGCTGCTGACTGATTATGAAAAGTGGATACATTATGATAACCCTAAACGTAGAAAATCGTGGAGTAAGCCCCGCCATACATCAGCTTCGTCGACAAAGCCGAATATCCTTGGTTCAAAGCTTCTACTCTGCATTTGGTAGGATCAGCTGGGTGTAGTTTATTATGATCTACTCAAACCGAATGGAACCATCACGGGAGATCCCTATCGACTACAATTGATGCGTTTGAGCCGAGTATTGAAGAAAAACGGACGCTATACGAGCAGAGATACGATAAATTGATTTTGCAGCATAACAACGCTCGGCCACATATTGCAAAACCGGTGAAAACCTACTTAGAAACTTTAAAATGGAAAGTCTTACTTACGGCTCCCGCCGTATTCACCAGACTTTGCCCCTTCCGATTATAACTTATTCCGATTGATGACAAATGACCTGGCTCAGCAATACTTCCATATATATCAAGATACAAAAGAATGACTCGACTCATGGATAAGCTCAAACGACGTGTCGTTTTTCAGACGTGGAATTCATATGATGCCAGAAAGATGAGAAAAAGTAGTGGCTATCGATGGACAATAATTTAAGTGACGTGTTTTTTTACTAATTTTTAAAAATTAAGCATTAATTTTCACGAAAAGAACAGAGAACTTATTCAAAATCCCAATAATTAAATAAATTGAATATGAACGTTTTAAATTTATGTAATGAGAAAATTTAACAACAATTTTATACGCACATACGTGGAAAATTGACAGACTTAACAGACGCTAATGTATTATACTTTAAGTGATAAGTACAATAAACGGATCAGTTATTTTACATAAATAATGTAAAAGAACAGTTAAAATACTATACTTTCTGATCAAGTATGTAAAGTCACAGTTCGTTTCAGTGCAAAATTATTATTAATATTTTCAGTATGCACTTGAATTAGTGCATAGGCAATCAATTATTTATTAAATTGTAATAAAATTACAAATATCATAACAATTATATACAGACATTTTTTTTTTGTCTCAATATATTAATACTATCTGCATATCTTCTCCCGTTCCTAAAGCCTCCCTGCGTTTCTCCCCATATCCTTTTTCACTCAATTTCCTCTACGTATTTCTTGTTTACTGTATCTGCGTATACCTTATACATTCTTTACGCCAAAGTAACCCCCTGTAGCTCTTTACCACTTCTCTGTTCCCCTTTTCATGTATCGGCACAATTACTCCATCTTACCATTCCTTTGAGTAAAACTCTCATTTCCAAATTTCCTTCAATCCATATTCAACATTTATCTTATCATCATCATTCCATACTTCCATGCCTCGTTTCTAGTTCCATCCACCGTAGCAGTTTTTCCATTTTTCATTCAATTTATTTTATATTTTTACATTCTATCTATTTATTTTCTATCCTTTATATTCTATTTCCTCATCTTCCAAATCTCCCTCTTGTTCTCCCCTCCAATCCGTTTTCTCCGTTATATCCCCTGCACATTCCAGTTTTTCTTCTAATCCCTCCACTCCTTCCACAAAGAACCTTCTCCAGTACCTTATCTTTATATTTTCTATCACGCATTCACCTTTCATCCACCTTTTTCCCAGATATTCCCATGCCTTTTTTTAATTCTTTATCTTTCTAACTTGTTCTTCTTCCTTTTCCATTCATTCTTTCTTCTTTTTTTCTCTTCTTTTTCCATCAATTCCTTATACATTTTTTTTCTTCATTTAACTCCTCAGCTTTGCATTTCCCTTTACTTCTTCTCTTCCATTTCCTTTTATATCTCTCGCATTCTTAGTCCCACCAACAATCCCTACAATCCTGTATATAATTTATATCTTTCACTACCGTTATTCTTTCTACCTCCGTTTTGATCTCCTCCCAGCTTTCCCTACCACTACCCTTTATCCATTGTATTTCTCTGTCTCTCCCCTTAAAACTTTATCTCTCCTTTTCTCTTCATAATTGCACTCTCCTTTTACTTTTCCTCTTCCAAATCTTTATACTTCATACCATGTATTTAATTCAATTCCAGAATTGAATTAAAATTTCCCCTGACAAACGTCTATTCTTCTTCCTCATCCCCTGATTTATTTCCGTTTAGGATCAATCGTCCCTCATCTTCAATCGACTCCAATAACCATCTTCCCTTCCTATTTAGCGTTTCGTCCTTGGCTTTCCTTTCCGCCCCCTCGTTTCATTCTTTTATTTCTCCCTTCCTCCTATTCGCGCATTAAATTCCCCTCCTATTACTAAACACTCCCACTCACCCCTCTCACTTCCTATTTCATCTTCCATTCTCTCTAGAAACTGTTTCTCCCCATTCTTATTAGAAATTGTGCACATTGACCACTCCTTCCCTCTATCATAATGCCTTTTCTCATTGCTCCGACTTCTCTTATTTCACCTCTTCCGTCTCATCCTTCTGTTATTCCTGTAACTATCTTACCACTCGCCATCCGTTTCTTATTCTCTCTTGTATTACCTAGACATTTCTATACCGACCCAGTAGGTAAATTTCTTTTCCATTTTTATGAATCCATCTCCTCCAACCATGTGTCTGTTAATTGCACCATATCAAAATCCTCCAAATATTCCTTAAACTCCCTATCCTTACTATTTAATCCCACTACAGATAGATTGCTTACACGTTTTTTGCCTCCACTATCTCCCCCTTCCTATCATCCCACCCCGACTTCACCCTATTAATCAATAGTCTACCGAGACCTACTTTTACCATATTCCCTTTTTCTTTTCCAATTCTCTCTCTTGCTCTGATAAGTATCTCATTATCCTTTTTTGTCCAGTCGTTTTCTATATATACTCTACTTTGTTTCAATACATAATTCTTTCTTCTCCATAATTCTTTCTTTTGCTTCCCAGCTCACCAACTTCACCCAATCCATTCTCTTTTTATTACTGCTTAGCGCTCTAACTTCTTCTACCTCTTCCCTTTTTCCTTCTAAACTCAACTCTCTCACAATATATATATATATATTCTTCCAAACTCTATTCTCTTTTCTTCAATTACTCTATTTCTTTTCTCTCTGTATCCTTTTCTAAATTCCACCTTTTATTTTCTCTAACCATTCTTCTCTTTTTCTATCATCTTCTTTCATTATCTTTAACTCCCTCTATCATTCTACCTTCTTTTGTTCTATCTTCTCCAGGATTTTTCTAAACCCTTTTTTGTCCACTTTGAGCAGGCCCTCGATTTTCTCATTTGTTTCCTTTTCTTCCTCCATGTTTTTTTCTTTACTTCCTCCCTTTCTAGATCCTCCCCACTCCTCTAGATTTCTCCGTAGCCATCTATTCCTTTATTTCCACCACGTCACTCAAATACTGCTCCTCAAACCACGCCAACTTGCCGTTATACATGGCCTTCCCCTAGTACCCATTTCTGTATGCATCTTTCTTCGCTCCTGCGAATGACTGGTCCTCGATTGCATGCACGCTTGCTCGCTGTCTTGAGCCTGCTTCTCAACTGTCTCGTTCTCCTCCTCATCCATTCTATATTCTTTTGACTACAGTAGTTCCTTCCACCTTAACCCCTTCCTCGCCGATATACACACATGTCGCTAAGAACGTAACCCCTCTTTTCCCTCAAATTCTTCAACTCACCTCTTTATCTTTATTTTGTCGACTGCCCTCTTTCCACATTCACACTCCCTTTTCTCTACCATCTTTCTCTTTCCCTTTTATCTTCTCATTTCATACTCTCGACCTTTTTACCAAGTCCTCATACTTTTTCTCATGCGTAATAAATGACTTAACCATGGGAATGATTCAGAAACAAGGAAACTGGGTACAGACACGATAAAGTGATTTTGCAGCATGACAATGCTCGACCCTATGTCGCAAAGTCGGTCAAAATATACTTGGAAACGTTGAAATGGGAAATCCTACCCCACCCGCCATATTCTCCAAACATTGCTCCCTCTGACTATCACTTGTTTCGGTCAATGGCACACTGCCTGACTGACCAGCACTTACGTTCTTATGAAGAAGTCAAAAATTGGATCGATACGTGGAAAATCGGAAATCCGGAAATTTTCGGAAGATCGGAAAAGTATGGTTTACCATACTTTTCCGAAAACTTCTGACAAACAAATGGTTGTGTACCATTCAGAATTGAATGTCCGACGTTTCACTAAAATTTCACTATTAATTTTTACATATTAATGTTTTATATTCTATTTTATCTTAATTCAGTTTTACTTCACTTAGAACTTAAACCTGACTTCTTAATGGCATAATCTAAACTAAATCTGATTTAAATCGCTTAATCTAACATTAATTAAAATCTGGCACTATCAAATTTAAATACTTCATCAACTTTTGGTTCATCATTGTAAAGTTCTATCTTTATTTAATCTTCATAGTCTGACTTTAATCTAGCAGAAATTTGACTTTGCCTGTTACAAACTAAATCTTCATCGTAATTGATTTTAAAAAGATGCGGAATGTTGCTCACGATCGCAAACCTAACAAACTTAACAAACCTACCTGACAAACCCTAGCCAATCCCTGTGATTAGACGAGATAATGATGTTTATTAATAATCATGGTCATGAGGTTTCTTTAGAAGAGCAAAACAAATGCCTCTCTGACATGTCATGCTCATATTTGGCATGTATAGAGAAATCGGGGCTCCGATATTTCGCGACTGATTTGTATTTTGTTGCGGAAACGATCGCCTACCACCCTCGGCGGGTGGCACAGTCGTTTTTATCGCTAAATCTGCTTTCACTCTTGTTGCAGAAAGTGAGACAGAGTGATTGCAGATCATGTGTCAGTAAAGTTCAGCTCGCAAAATATAAGCGCCATCTACACTCACGTGATAAATCGTTGACTTTTAAATATATTAGACATGTAAGCTGAGTTCGGAAACCAAGTTCGGTGTATAATTTTCGCCCTAATATGAAATAGTCTTATATGAAAATATATTCACATCTATCACATGGAGCAAAAAGTATGCTTTGAACCAAGAGAGGTATCACGGAACTTTATGTTATTCTTTTTTACTTCCATTTCATTTTTATTTCATTTCGATTTCATTATTATTTCAATAACATTTAATTTTCACTTCACTATCACTTAAATTCACGCAAATATCAGTTCACGCATAGCATCAATGTTTTCTGGAACAACAACCGATTTTGGACGACCTTCACGAAATTCGTCACTGAGCGAACCACGGCCACGATTGAATTCCGTACACCACCGATATATAGTGGTTTTTTATGGTGCTTTATGGCCGAAAGTTGAATTAAATTCTTCGATGCCCTGTTGTTAAGATAATCCACGTCGAAAGTTGGAAAATCTTATCGCACGGAGATGTTCACGTCGTTATTCCATATTTTCGCCAAGATGAATTTTTCATGTCACTGTAAACAACATAAATAGCTCCTGTACATCAAAACGTTCTGAGTAAGTATACCGACAAAAAGTGAATATTTACTACAGGGACGTCGGTTGTCAAATGGCAAAACCAGGATCGTCCATTTCCAAAATAATAATGGCAAGCCACGTATTAATCCATCCGCCGTATTCACTAGTCCTTGCTCCTTCAGATTACGTCTGCTTTCGATCGATGGCAAATGCACTTTCTGAGCAGCACTTTTAAATGTACGAAGTAGTGGAAAATTAGATTTCTGAATGGTTTGCCTCGAAACAAAAAAAGTACTACTGGGACGGTATGCACAGATTACATGAAAGATGGTGGATATGTGTAGCAAGTGATGGATATTACATTGTATAAAGCACATTTGATGTTTCTCTAAAAATGTATCGTGTTTTGTTTCGTTAAAATATCCGTATTATTAACCGGTATTTCTGGTATATACTTTCTTAATACATAGGGTTTCCGAAAATTCAGGGAAGAAGTAATTTTGATTGAAAACGCAGGTGTTTAATTAAAAATTTTTTATTTTTTATTGAATCGTAAAGTATACAGTATAGGTTTATGTATGGAATAGCATATCGAGTAAGTGTCCTCCACGGTTTTGCTGGCACCCGCGCATACTTTTGTTGAAATTTTCCATGATCGTTTTGCATAAATGTGGCTGAAGTACGTTGATACAGCGCTCAATTTCCTTCTGCAAGGCGTGGTTGGTCGTGGGCTTGTTTACATAAACCTTAGACTTCAAAAAACACAACAAAATAAAGTCCAACGGTGTTAAAAAGCATTATCTGGGCGGCCAATTCTGATCATCGGAACGGGAAATTACACGACCAGTTAATGACTCATGCAGTAATTGAATTGTTTCTCGGGGTGTATGGAATGCGGCACCGTCTCCTTGACACCACATGTCGTCCACATACATATTTTGTAATTTAGGCACAAGAAATTAGATTAATATGTCACGATAGCGAGCACAATTAACTGTTATTGCCTGACCAGCCGCATTTTCGAAGAAGAATGGTCCGATAATGCCACCAGCCCAAAATCCGCACTAAACAGTGAAACGTTGTTGATGCATTTGTTTCTCAACAATCGCTCGTGAATTTTCTGATCCCCAATTGAGACAATTTTGATGATTATCCAAGCCATCAAAATGAAAATGAGCCTCATCGCTGAAAATGATTTTGATCGAAAAATCAGCATCCACTTGTTGTTGTTACATAATCCATTCAACGAATTTTCTGTGCGTGTTCAGTTGGCTTCAGTTCTTGAGTCAATTGAATTTTGTAAGCATGCATTGCAATTCTTTCGTGAGAATACGCTTATATGTACCACAGTATGATTGGATTTTCCGCAAATTTTGCAGGTCGCTTGTGTTTGACATTCCCGTAAAGAATGCCCTAACCGGAGACAGTTAAAGCACAGTCGCTTGCTTTGTACGAGTTTAAGTCGGTCAGGGGGCAATAACTTGGCGAACTATTCGCATCGAAAGAGGAGGTGCTCTGTGTTCTACCGCAGGCAATGTATTTAATGCAGCCGTGGTATCCGACTTAACGACTTCCTCATGATCATGTGCCCTTTGCGTGTTAAGACAAGTTCGAGATATCCCCATCGTGAGGATGAGAGGGATAAGAGATTTCTCCAATTTGGTCAGAATGGGGTAATCGGTCAAGTTACTCATTGACGATTCCCTGCCTAACCTTAAAGTTTTGTCAAATTCCTTTGATATAAAATGAATAATTATCGGATCCCAATCGCCAACTGGGACCGCGAGGTTTCGTAAAGAGGCGAATACTGTAGTCACGGTGTCTCCAAGCGATTTGAGATTTGTCAGACTCTCGTTACTTATTTGGGGAAGGTCGGTGATACAGTTAAACAACGATGTGATAATACCCAGTTTAATCGCGTAAATCTCCCGTAATAAATTCTACGCGGTCGCGTAGAATTTAACGTCCCATTCTCATGTATCAAGGAGTTAAAGGTATTCACGAGATCGGACCATTCCACGTAATTCCCCTTAAATCTCGGGATCTCAATTCCCGGCAAGCTGAAATGACCCTCGTATTTTCGGGTGTCAAATCAGTCTGAATCTGATCCTCTTGGAGGGTCTTGTCTGATTGTATCGTCCTGATTTGCGCCTCGAGATAAGTCTCAAACTCGTCGTATATCAATACCAACTCTTCGAACTGATTGTTCTTAAAATAGTAGAGATCGGCCTTCTCTTCCTCGGACGTGGTTACATAGACGTGGGTGTAAATGCGTTTCGCTGTCAAGTAGTACTCGTTGGCGGTAGCTAGCTTGTTTCTCAAAAAGGTGATCGTGAAGTTGGTCACACCAAGCTTCTTCGTATTTTCAAGTCCGATTCGATGAGCTCTAGCTCCGCACAAAGTTCGGAGTTACCGCGGTTATTCATTTTTCTATCACCCTAATCAAACCAATCGCGCAAACAATCCTTTCTTCTCAAAACCACGCAATGTACTAACCCTTCAATGATCCGGTTCTAAGGACCAATTGTTTTATAATTTTATTGATTGTTATTGTCAACTCAATTATGAGCACCGTTAAATTTCCATAGCATTAGAGGGTGGTTCTAATGCACGTCGTGGAGAGTGAATTTCTGTGCGCGAGGTGTAATGGATCGAGGTTTCGGTAGCATAAAGGAATACTCTTGATGCGATTGTATAAAATAACTCTTTAATTATGACGCTCCAAGGGCGTCCAACAAGTTGATATATAAAATAACGCGCTAGAGCGAGAAGGCACTCGGCCGTCTGGCGTGTTAACAAGCTAGCACGACGTTCACGAGTTCGGCTCGCGTTACGCTCGTAGAGAGTGTTCAAAAGTACAAATGATATAAACTAAAACGGAGTATGAAAAAACTCATAATTGAAAACGTGTTAACGTGAAAATACAATTAAAGAAAAAAAGAGGGATCTGGTTGTCCAGCCCTGTTTGGCTTAAGGCCTAACTATTCCCAGTTCCCCTGAGAGTTCGGGGCAAGTGCCCAAGATCAGAGATGTACTGGCGTTTGGATGGGTTGGTGTCAGGACCGAGTTGCTAGACTTAAGGAAGGGAGAATAATTCGGTTGTTGGGTGTTATGCGATTTAGGGTTATGGGAGAATTTGCGTAGATTCACAGCGTGGCTGTGCGAGTTTGTCCTGTACCTGATATTAATGGGTCTTAAGATGCGAGTGATCGCAGCATCTATAAGCGTCGCGTTGTAGCTGAGCGGTTAGTTACTTCGGGAAACGTTGCGGTTCCGTCAAGCTGTCGAGAACACTTAATATTCTATTAAGTTATTTCTCCTATTCGAAAAAATAGACTTATAAGGAGCGAAAAGAAATACTACAAATTTGTATTTAACTTTTATGACTGACACTTTGCTGCTTTCACATAAAATTTTGTTGCAAATAGTATACCTTCAACTATTAATAAAAGTCGCTTTAATTTTTGCATCGCTGTTTAATTTTTACATTCTAAATTAGAGATATTGAAGCGACAATTTTCGGTTACACACCCCCAGTATTGGTTAAGGATAAATAAAAAATGTGATATATATTATATAAAATACATTAGTTTCTACTTGTTTCATATTAAAATCTATAAAAATGGTCTAATATAATATATCACGTAAAGTACGTACTGCATAATATGTTGTTACGGTTAGTGTTAAATTTTTTCCAGTTCGTATAATTATTGGATCTTGTGTTTTTATTATAATCAGTAAATAGATATTCTTTAATTTTTGTGAAATCAAATACCATTTCATCTCACATCTACAAAAGTACAATCGTTTAAGTGAAATTTCATTTATTTACGATTAACCTATCATTAAACATTAAATTACTTCTAAATTAATTACCGTTATAAAATGGGGTTAATTTAAATATGAAGAGAAATTCAGACGTTTTATTTCATTATGTTATGTAAGACTACTAAACGAGGCCGTAGAATATAAGGGCCGTTCGGTAATAAAAACAATTATATTAGTTAGAAAAAGTTTGTATTGATTGTTTCAGTTACCTACAAATCTACTTCACTTTTCCACATAATCGTCGTTCACTTTTAAGTACTTTTCATAACGTTACACCAGCTTCTTTAATCCCTTTGCATAAAAGTTCTCTGCTTGGGAATTGAACCAGTTGACAACGGCGGTCTTGAGTTTTTTGTCATCTACAAACCGTTGTCCACCAAGCCATTATCTTAAGTGCAAGAAGAGGTAATAGTCAAGGTAATAATAAAAGTAAAAGTTAAGAGGAAATATTGCAAGAAGAGTTAATAGTTGCTGGGTTCAAGTTCAGGACTGTAGGGGGGTGGTCAGCTCAAAATCAGCTCAAGACCACCGTTGTCAACTAGTTCAATTCCCAGGTGAAGACCTTCTATGAAAAGGGGTTAAAGGAGTCGATGCAACATTACGAAAAGTGAAGTAGGTTTGTAGGCAACTCAAACAGTCAATAAAAACTTTTTCTAACGGATATAATTGTTTTTATGGCCGAACGGCCCTTACTTTCCGAACAGGCCTCGTATATACGATTATACAGAATATTTTACGTTGAAAAACGTAGTCTGGGTTATGTTTGATTTGATTGAATTGTTACGTAATCGGAAAGATTCCTACGCAATTTAAATAACGTTCTTTTATAAATGAGGTTTGCCGATGCGATGTTCCGGTCGCGCAGACCACTGTGAAATTTTTCTTTTTTCCGCCTAACACATTAATAGTGAAAACACATTTTAAACATAAATTTCGAATAAACGTAAAAAAGAAATTTAAAAATAGTTTTATATTACCGGCAGAATTACAATTTGGGATAACTATTTCTCAAAATAGGAAACTGATACTCAAGTTACACATTTTCTATTATGCTGTTTTAAAAATATATACATAAAACATTTTAGTTACAATTTAATATTTTTGTATCTCGTTGATTACAAAAACAGCTTACTCAAGTTGTGATTTATGATATAGATCTTCCTACGCATTTTCGAAATTTATTGTATAAACAAATACTGTTTACTTGTTTACAAGCTTTTGGGAAAATGTGAATAAATAGAACGTTTATAAGTTTACGATTTCAAACATTTTCTAGAAATACCACCTTAAAAACTTATTATTTTATACGGCTTTCCCTGACAGTGTCCAAAATGTAGGGAAAATGCACCCAATTTTTCCTTTAAAGAGCCTGTAGTTTCTTGACTGTTTCTCTTTTTCTTTTATTCTGTCAGTCCGTTCTGTTCCTCTAAAGTCCATGCATCAGTTTGTTTCTGATATATTTCGTCCTAGTCCATGCGACAGTTTTTACTGTTCTCTTCTGTTCCGTCCGAGATCGCGCGTTAGTTACTTTCTCTGCTGTTCTGTTCCATTCGCATCCATGCTTCGTGTAAATTTTTATTTCGTTCAACTCGTTGCGTTAATCTCCTTTTTACTCAGTTTTGTACAAGTATGCTTATGAAAACTTATGAATGTGGAATAAGTATGCCTGTCTAACTTACGTTTTTATCCGTCCGTGAAACATGTGGTTGTACAAGTTCGAACCAGTTAAATTTAAATTAATTTGTGCGTCGAACTGTTTATGTTTAAAAAACGTTTTGTTGTTCAAGTTGTGTGTGTGATTTCGCTACACATAACTATGCAGTATCATCTTACACAATGTTGGCAGCATTCGGATTACTATAAATGCATAAAATTAAGTTTAATTTTATAAACTTTTACAGATAAAAAGTAGTTATCATTTAAATTTAAGATGCTTACTAATTCCATTTCTTTTTCTTTCATTTTCCTTGTACGATTTCCAAAGTGACTAAACAGTCCCTCACTGTTTAGCCTCTGAAGTCTTAAAGAAATTATTTAACACATTGGTTAGATAAATTCGAAACAAAGAATAAACTCCAGCAAGATTTCCCAAATATATCCCATGGTATTATAAGTAAAGACTTTGAAAATCTGGTTGAAGCTTTATCACCTTTTGTTTTGTCGGAAACGGCATACCCTGTACTATCCAATTTGGAACAATAATATTACACTGGAAAAAATAATATTTTGGATGAAAATGATAGGCAATGTTGAAATTACTTTGTGAAGGACAGTTAAATGTAAACATTGACATTAAATAAAGATGAAAACAGCTTGTGTTTATCTTCTTTTGTTTCCAATGTTTACATTTAACTGTCCTTTACAATGTAGTTTCAACATAGTCTTTCATTTTGATCCAACATATTATTTTTTCCCGTGTACTCCTGAAGTTACATCAGGACTGTTTATGATGTCATATAACGCCTGAAGTTATCAAGCGTCATATGGCACAGCGGGTTTATATAATCTGTTTGAGCAATATAGAAATTTGAATGACTTCTAAAGTCTCTGCCACAATCAGGATTGCAGTTCAAATTCTCACATTCCTCCATTCAACACTATTCATTCTATAGTCAAAATGATGACGAGATCGACGTTGATTTTGAACCAGTAGATTTTGGTACTCCTGAACCTGGTAGAATTCACACAGTGAATCCACCCACAAACAAATCGATAGACCGGGAGTTGAGTAGTTTTCATAATTATTGTGAATCAGATCCCAATAGTGATACAGAAATGTTAAATTAAAATTTTAAACTAAATTTGTCATAAAAAAGTAATAATAGAATTTTTTAAATTAGATTTATGAAACATATTTGCCATTCTTAATTAGACACTTATTTGTACAAATTGATAATTTTATTGTAATAAACGCAACTCTATTTTATTTATGTGTTGTATTTCTATAACCTTCACTCAAATATCTCAGCTTAGCATTGATTAAGGTCATTTTGATCTGTTGAATGATTGAAACGTCCTTAATAAGAAGTTAAAACGTTGGAAAACGGAACAAAATGTTTGTTGAACTTGCAAATGGTTTGACAAAAATTCAGATGGTGAAAATTAGCTAAACAATCAATGTAAATACTAGGAAAAAATAATGCCAAACTGTCGTTAATAAAAATTAAGTTAAAACAGTTTGGTATTATGTTTACCAAGAAATTAGAATAAATTCCTTATGTTCAGTTCATTTTTTGAATATTCGTCAATGGTTTCTTAATTTCGGGGAAGGTTTCATTATACCATGATAATGTAACATTTGCTATTAGGAAATTTGTAGAATCAATGTCTATATTATCAGATAAATAATAATTTATTTGATTAGTAGTAGATTCTTATTTTGTATTTAGTTTTAATCAATGTTACAATTATTATGAAATATATTCAAAATAAACATTACACACAATCATTATTGTAAATAGATAAAACCAAATAAATAATAGCGCGTACGTTGATGTTTTATGTTACAAAATAAACAAGAAAATATACATATTCAAACCTCAATCCTCTAAGGATCACATTCCTTATTCCAGAAATTTGTGATCGTCTGAGGAAAAGAATACAGCAAAAAATTGGAGTCATTTTTCACTTGAAAGTAAGCATTATGTAGTTATGACAGGGTAAGAGTCTTCATTAACGCAATAACATTTAACACACAGCTTGGTATCAGAATTTCGTATAATTTATTAACATGGCGTCATATCTGATTAGAAGACGTGTCTGAGCGTAAGTTCATTTAATATGTAGTAGTATTTTAATGTTAAGATTCGAGGTTTTGAAGAATGGCTTAATTGGAATATATCAATTATTATGATAATCAGAGAATAAACAATGCCATTTGACGAACAAATTATATAAATGAGCTGAATCCAAACAGAAGTTAGCAATAGAGGCGAGAAAACGGCGAAGCTGAAAGAAACTGATCAGCGAAGACGACCAAGATTCATAGGACAGGATATACAGGGTGTACTAAAAGTTTGGAAAAGGTTGAATATCTCGAAAACTAAGGACAAAAATAAATAAGTTTTATCTGTAGTATTCGTTTCAAACGTACATGAAACTGATTTTACTGATGGCTTGTTAAATTGGAAATAGGTTGCCAAATTTAACGATTAGTATTTACCCTCGTCATTAGTGTTACATAATGTCGATTGGGTGTTGATCTGTAGTTTGTTTCCATCTGCGTGAACTTCATAAGGGAAGATATTCAAATTGATTTCCATCAACAGCTTGGCAATGTAATAAATGTACATACAAATTATTCAGAACTTTCTTCCTTTGCTCTGACGATACTAGAGTTGCTACGTTTATCATACGTGACCGAAGCTCGTCTAAATTAGCAGGTTTTGTAGCATTAATCTTGGATTACTCATATCATCAATGAAAAACATCCAGAGGTGAATGGTTTGATGATTCAGGTTGACATTCAATCGTGCCACGTCTAGTTATCCAACCCCAGGGAAAAGCATGATACAAAAATTTCCTTATTTTCAGAGCATAGTGAGCATCAATCCCATCTTGATGGATCCGGACATTTTGAATATTTTGTTTTTACATTTTGATAAACGTAAAAACACGGAAATCAGATTGTTTAATGGTCGTTAATGTCTTCTCTTTCCCCTGTTAATTATGATAGTGCCCGACCCAAATCATGCCCTAATTATCGTGAGCATTTAAATTTTGATGTTATCGAATTCCCGATGGCGTTGAAAGACGTGCCTAAATTTGAAAGGCTCGATACAATTTCGATCAACGTATTTATTATTGAAGACATCACAATTTTAACGGTGTACGTGACCGCTGACTAAACGAAGCATCACGCCAAATTTCTCCTTATCACCGACGGTGAATCCAATCATTATTGTTGGATTAAAAGTTTGTCGCGACTCGTGCGTCAGCAGTGCAGTCAGAATGTCGTGCAGTGAGAAAGAAATTTGTAACCGCTGCCTCCATTATTATCACGATGAAGAAAAATTGTGTGACCATAAATTGGAATGTGGAAATGTGAATAAGTACGCGGTCACATTCCCCGAGTTCGGTGAAGACATATTTTCATTTAATAACTATGCGCTAAAAATGTCAGTGTCCTTTGCGATTTACGCCGACACCAAATGTATGCTCGGCCCAGTGCAAGCGGGTTCTGCTCCAAAGACAGCGTACCTGCTACAGGTATACAGCACTGGGAATAACCTGCATTGTAATTACGATCCATTACTGTTTCGGTACAGAGCGAACCGTAGTTCAGACTGTGCCTCCGTGTTTGCAGAGGAATTGAAAAGGATCGCCGAAGAAGTTAACGAGGTAAATAAAACATTTTCCACGCCTATTTCAATATTACGTTTTTTGTTTTTAAATAAAATAAGATTTTATTTTAAATGACAGAAAACAAAGTTAACTTTCATTGATATACACATACACATACACCGCGGGGGGAGCCTGAAACCCCTACGTGGCGCGTCCCCAGGTGGCGGATAGGGGAACGCTCGCTAGATATAGTGGGTAGGAGGGAAACTAAAAATACCTCCCGTGGACCAAACAGGATAGGGGAAGGAACCCCGAACAAAAAACCAAACATGGAGAGTTTAGGAGTAAAAAAAACTTACGGTGCAGGGGTCGGATCCCCAGTACCGGCGTCGGTGAGGAGCGAGCAAGCAGGCTCCCCGGCGTCGCTATCTGACC
>JABFPR010000037.1:0-23014 GCA_022817345.1 Neoscelio sp. ZL-2020
AGCGTTCATACTCAGGCTTAAGTACTGCTTTGACTGTTTCTGGCAATGGCGATTTATGTTTATAAGAATCCAGTTTGTCTTCGGCCTTCGCTCGTTGCCACGAACACCAACTGTCACTACCTTCGGGACAGTACGAATGCTATGGATCCTGGTCCGATGAAATTTTATGAAAATATGTTGCGTAAATGGCCTTCCTCATGCTTTCAATAGAGTCACAGTTATTTCTAATGGCCTTTCCGAAATAAACTTTGAGACTATCACGCGCTCAAGTTTTTGGCTATAACATCGTAACTACTTCGAATTCGAATCAATCGCTTTGATCACACATTCTAGACAGTTCAGGCATTAATTTTAAGCAAAAAAAAAAATCGAATTTTTCGACCCAGAGAACTGGTCTACCCCCTTAATGTTTTCTTCTTTTAATTAAATGTTACTGATTTTTGTTTTTAATTTACATTAAAATTCAATAAAATTTACAACAACTTACTCATTAGGGATTATTTAATATATTTAAAACTCAATCTTAATAAACTCAATCTTAAAAAATTCAATTAAACATGCAATTGAATTGTAAATTGGACACAAAACCAATTAAAAGATACATGTACTAACTGATTTTCTTATACTTGGTTAACAGCCATGCAAAAAGGCAAATTTGTTATTTTTTTTAAACAAATATTTTGTGTATTATGTAATTCTTATATATATGTCGTAATAAAATGTTTAAAAGGTGTATATTCTTTAAATAATGACATTTCTTATATCTCTTTGTTGAATTATTACAAATACATATGTACTTACAGTAGTTTTTAGAACAATTTTTCATTATTTCGACAATATGAAACAGAAATAAAGTCGCTTTGTTTGGCGACCAAGATGTCGATCAGATCAAACGGATGCGTGACGAAATGCAGCAGCTACTTCGGGCAGGTGGATTCACCCTCCGAAAGTGGGTAAGTAATAGTCGTGAACTATTGCAAGGCATCCCTGCTTTGAATCATGGGTTGGCCTTGAAGAAGTCCTTTAACGATGACGATAAACTGAAAGTCCTCGGGGTTACTTGGTACCCAAGTAAAGATGTCTTCTCCTTCTGTTACGTAACTTCCACTGTCAAATCCCTAAATAAACGTACCTCCCTATCCATTCTTGCAAGCGTTTCTGATCCATTGGGGTGGATCTCCCCATTTTTAGTTACCGGAAAAATTCTCATGCAGCGCCTGTGGCTTCACAAATAAGATTGTGATAAGCCTCTTCTCCCTGACCTTGCTGCCCAATACCGTGAATTCGTGGAGCAGTTGTCCTGCGCCAATTCATTTTCTATTGAACGTTGGCTGAAACTCACTCCCAACTCGGCAGGCATTGAATTGCATGGTTTTGGAGACGCTTCAAATGCCGCTTATGCAGCCGCTATTTATGTTAGAGTCGTCACTCCTGATAATAGCATTAAAGTTTCCCTAGTTTGTGCCAAAAGCAAGGTCGCCCCCTTAAAAACACAAAGTATTCCCAAGCTAAAGCTCTGTGCGTCGGTCTTAATAACTCGCACGTTAAAAGTCGCTATGCAAGCCTTGCAGCTACCCACCGCTAACGTGTTCTGCTGGTCAGACTCGCAAACGATGCTTCATTAGTTGAAATTCACTCCCTGCACTCTCAAATGCTTTGTAGCTAATCGAGTTTAAAATATTCAGAGCCTCGTAGAAAACTCTACATAGGCCAAAGTGGTTGTCTGAGCCATGTGCACTTTGGCCCAAAGATCAACTTGTTAATTAATACCTCTGAAGTTGATCTGGAAATCAAGCCTGTAACAGTACACGTTGTACAAACTGTAAAAACTGAAAAACTGAGAAACACTCTAATATTGTTTCCAAAGGAAAGCTAGCTGAATTGATTGTGCGCCATTGTCACCACGACACTGCGCACGGGGGAGTACAGGTCTCTTTATGTGTACTTCGAGAGCATTACTGGATCATTTGCGCTCGCTCAGTAGCACGTCTGGTTGACTATAAGTGTGTTACTTGTACCAGGTGTCGTGGTCAACTGTCACAACAACTTATGGGTCAGCTGCCTGCGACTCGATTATAATTTACTCGCGCATTCAATCAGATTGGAATTGACTACGCGGGGTACCTGCTGGTTCGTTTGGCTGCCGGCAGAGTGAGAAAGGCACAATAGTGCTATATCGCCATTTTATTTGTATTAGTATACGCGCTATATATTTGGAAGTTGTAACAGATTACACTTTTGCGGCTTTCCTGGCTGCCTTTTCGCGATTCGTTGCTAGACGAGGGCTTCCTTAGACCTTTTGTTCCGACAACGGCACTAACTTTCAGGGCGCTGTTCGGGAATTAGTCAGAAACTTCCTTAATGTCTTCTCAATTTATCAGAAACTTCTCTGCAATGTCGAAGTTATTCTCAATTTAAGGCCGCTAACTCCTGCCAGTGATGATCCCACCGATTGTGATGCCCTAATTCCTAGACACTTTCTGGTTGGAGCCGTTCTGAAGGTACCTCCAGCGCGTTCTTTGTTAGACATGAACGTTAATTATTTGTCCTGTTGGCAAGTGATGCGACTCATGTTGGAGCGATTCTGGCGAATCTGGTCATCCACCTACCTCAACAACCTACTTGAAATTGATGCATCTTTCAATGCATCAATTTCTCCTTTAATTATATATTTTGATTTGTCAATTTCTTCTTCAATCAAATTGTTGACAGTATTAAATGTAACAGCACTATTTTTTTGAACGGATTCTGCAATATTAGTTAATCTTTTAGTTTGCATATCATAATGACTATCATGATTTAATTGTATTATCTGTGATTTGCTTGGAGTTTTTGATACACTCTGACCGGACTTATTGACATACATTTTGCAAATGATGTTTATTAAGTGTAAAGCTCTAATATATAACTACAGAGAAATACTTACAGTGTGTGCCCCACACAAAAAGAACATCGTTTATAAGCAATACACTTGTAAATCTACAGATTGGTATGTAATAGTACCACTTCCAGTATATATTTTTGTTTTAATTAATTTTTGCTTGATGAATAAATGTATATGCATTAAAATATCTTCATCATTAGTGTAGTTTACATAGAAGGTACAAGTTATTCAACACTTATGATAACACTAGAAACAAACTAACAACCTCATCGACGAGTTGCAGCGATAATCTTATTCTAACTCCTAAAGCGTCAAGATTGCGATTTTTATATTTCATAGATATCGCATGTTTATATTTCATAGATATCGTTATTAAAACATTTTAATTGTTTACATGGATCTTACAATACGCGCAAGTATACATATGGTGACAATATTTTATTTCAAAATCGATTTGAGTTCTATACAACCGAATCTGGCAATGTAAACATTCTTTAACATGAGCACACAGTTTCATGTTTAATATATAATAGAAAATGTTTCTATTATATTGACCACATTTACGGTGTTCTGGAATATTCTTATATATACCACATACATCCTCACCAATCGGTACATAAAGGCAAGGATCAGGATTATTAACAAGTTTTAAAGCTTTTTCCAAAATGTGTATTACGTTTTACAATTTTTTCTAATTTATTTTTAAGATTTGGTCATGCAGTAACCATCTGTAAACTAATGTTCCAAGGAAATGTCACTGTCTATTTATTTCACATAATGAATATAATTTTGTATACAATTTTTTCATTGTTAATTTCTAATTCCTGTTATGAAAATATTATGTTTACAACTAGTATACATTAGAGACAAAATAAAGTTTAAAAGAATAGTGATGACATAACAGAATCAATTATAGACATTCAAATAGTCTATTATACAATATGAGAGTTTTTTATCTGCATTTCGCCATAAATAAATTAAAGGTCAATAGACCAAAACAGGAATGATTACATTTTATGATTATGAATATATAACGTCTACGTGCATCTGAGTTGAAGCTTATCAATTGATACAGATTATTTTAAAGACTATTTATTTTATTTTAATATTACTTCTATTAATTTTAATTTTAATTAGTTCATGGATGTTGATATTATGACAAAATTAACTATGATACCGTGATATATTACCATAGGCATCGTATATGTACTTTTAATAAATTTAATATAAGATTTTGTTATTAAGAGTTGTAAATTCTATGATTCAATTTTAAAGAATATATTCTTGTTATTAGAAACAAGATGGCTGCTGATGAATTGCTGATTGACTAAGTTATAAATCTTATACATATTTCAAAAAGTTTAATTTTAGTCACTTTCAATTTAGTCTCTTGAATCTGTAGTTCTGATAGTGCCATCTGTCGGATAAAATGTAATTTATTTATTTTCTTCAAAACATTTCAATTTACATATTTTTTAACATACAAATTTTATTATCAGGTTTTTATTTTATTTGACTATTGAAATACCTAATAATGTTATTACTGCTATCATACTGCATGAATAACCGTTGACATAATAGATGTTACAATATTGAGATGATTGTTAATTGAAAATGGTCTAATGTTTAATGTAAAGAACAGACAGATATTAAAACATAGAAATGGTATTGTTATTGCGTTGTATCTATTATGTACTTATGTTTATTTCAAGATAATTAAAATTAAGTATAGTATTTAATCAAAATGAAGATCAAAAATGAAAGGATAAATGTGTATAGTAGGACCTCTCTTTCTATTGTATAACACTATCATTGTATCTATAATGTCACTGAATTGCCCAGACATTCTAGTGTTAAGACATTAGTCTTTTAGTCTGTTAATACTATAAATAATGAATTAAGGTTCAAAATAATAATGTATGCAGTAACTCGTAACAGTTTTGTCCAAGAAGAGATTTCACTTTCTTTATATGTTACGAGTTTGCATTCGATTTCTTCCGGTTCAGCCTGAACATTTGTTCGTACAACAAGCTTTGGCCACCGATCTAATGGTTCCGTTAACCAAGCAGGTCCGGACCACCAGAGTGGATGCCGCAATTAGAAATCAGAAGAAATGCCTCTAGAGGCACAATCCGCCGGGTTAGAAGCACCAGGCACGTAGCCCCAGGTTGTCCCCGTAACGTAGTTTGAATGTGGGAAATTCGATTAGCTTCGAAAGTTCTCAGTTTTCCCGGATGAGATCGAAGCCAGTCGAGAGTGATTTTGAAACTACATAACGCTCTGTTGAAGTACGACGGTGCGTTTTTACAAAATGTTGCTCGCATTGAGCTTCCTCAGGAGAAAGTATTTGGGTGTGAGGAACTTCCTCAATTTCCCAAAATTTACGTATGTTTGTGTTTAAAGGCTTGCTGAATGACATGTGGTGTGCTTTTGCTACAAATGAGGGAATATTAGTTGAGTTGATGCAACCTGTAATTACCCAATCGAAAATAGTGTCCTGGGCCATCAGTCCACCATCAGGTTGTTTCTTTAACCCGTTGATCATGATAAGGCTCATTTCTTCTACCTCAAGCAGGCAGTCTATAGGGCGTCCATCATGAGGGGTTGGATCAGCTAAATGGCACGAATTTAATTCAGGCCAACTTTGATTACCATCTGAAACAGGGGGTATATACGACGACAGAGTTGGTAAAACCAAAGGTGTATCAAATGACTCGGGTTGGGGACGTCAGTCGACATCATTGTGAGCCATACAGAGTTATGTACCGTATCGATGGAGCTGCTGCCTATCCCAGACAAACTGACAGCGACACGTTTTTTCTTTAAATCCAGAAGTTTGACAAGTCGCTCAGAGATACGAGAGACTTGCGAACCTTGATCTAAAAGTGTACGAACAATTACAGACCTACCTTTCTGTGATTGCAATATGGCTGTAGGAACTAAATTACGCGCGAACGTGTGACTCGATATGGTATGTAAGGTAACCTCATGCGAAGTGCTTGGCGTCTGTTGTTCCCCGTGGGTGGTATCAGATTCAGATATAGTGTTACGCAAATGCAACAGTGTATGGTGTTTGTTCTTACATTGTTTACAAACACATTTAGATCTACATTGTTCAGTCAAGTGACCTCCTCTAAGGCAGTTAAAACATAAACGTTTGATGTTCACATATAGCTTGTTTTAAATAAAGTATCATCGCGTTGATCGATTGGAGTATATGTATTCATGTATCAATAAATTCAGACAATTCTTCGAACGTTGGCATAACTATTTTGGAACCTAATGATTGTTTCCACGCAATTACTGATTGAGAGTCTAATTTTTTAATAACAAGAAAAACTAATAAGTTGTCAAACTGGTCGATAGGACGCTCTAAGCTAATTAATGTCGAACGTGAGTTATCTGCATTATCTCTCAGGGCTTTAAGATCAGATAACAATGATTTTGAAGAAACTGCAGAAAAATAAGCAAAGGATTGCAAGTATGCATTCACAATGAACCACTTATTGTTGTAACGTTTGTTCAAAGCTTCCCAAGCTGGAGCATAATTTGCTTCAGTCAAAGTCTTATGATTTAAAACACAAGGAGTCTCTCCAGTTAAGTTGGTTTTGAGATAGTGTAATTTTTGAACTTACATAACGTAACATTATTGTCCACCAATGAGGTGTACAAATCGCAAAAATTCTCCCATTCCAAATAATTCCCGGAGAATTTTGGAAGAATTCCAAATAACCTTACCAATAAGGTTTTCGTTGGTGACCTTAATGGAGCTTGTTGTTCAGTTCAAAAGAACTGCTAGCAAGCTTTAACAGAACAGGCAAACAGACAGTAAGACAGTTTTTCAAATAATGTGATATACAAATCCGAACATTCTTTATAAGTATTCGCGACAAAATTAAACATATTGGCGACAAAGTACTCACTTCGGCATAGCTCGTCATCAGCGATTGATTCGAGTGTTGCATGTTGAAATTGAAATTTGTCCCAGTATTTATCCAATGGTGATAATCGATTGTTGATAACTGCAACTGCTTGTTTAACTTTGGCTAGCTTGCCAAAGTTGGTGCATGGTCGGGCTTACCCCACGATTGTCTACGCTTAGGGTTATCGTAGTGTATCCACTTTTCATCGCCAATCACGATACGATGCAAAAAAAGTTTCCTTTTGTGCCGTTGAAGCAGCTGTTCACACTTGAAAAGACGCCGTTCGACGGCTTTTGAATAATTTCTAATGCTTTCAAACGTTTCGAAACTGTTGTGTGATCAACTCCTAATGATTCTGCATTTTCAGCTAGCATCTTACATGAGTCTTCGTGAAGTAATGCCTCCAATTCTTCGTCTTCAAATTTTTTCGGTGCGCCAGAGTGTTCTTTATCTTCAACATCAAAATCATTATTTTTGAAGCGTCTAAACCAATCTCTGCATGTTGTTTCCAACAGAGCATGATCGCCGTAAGTCTCAACAAGAATTCTGTGTGCTTCAGCTGCAGATTTTTTTTGAATAAACGAGTGCAATGAAATTCCCCGCAAATACACTTTTTTTGGCATTAAATTCGACATGTTTAACACTATGAAAAAAAGTTGTTTACACTTCGGCAGAATGATATACACTGAATTTCAAGCTTGCTTATAGTACTTCTTTATAGATGCGTTACAATCTTAAACTGCACCCATGTAGTTCTGGTAATGCCATCTATTGGAAAACAGCGAGAACTTATTCAACATTCCAATAAATTTAAACGTTCTTCGGTCATGTCAATTTCTCTGATATTATTTTCAAGATTTTGTAAATATTTGTCAATATTAAAAGTTTTATAGTTCCAATATTTTAAAACAAAATTACTTTTTTATTTATTTTCTTCTTTTTCTACATTATTTCTATTGCACTATGATCACTTATAGCAAAGTCTACTACTCTTAGATTTAATTTTTTATTTGAAATCGCAAAAGCTATCATCAATATTGAGTTATATTTGGTTATACGAGTTCGGCTATACAGCTCTCTTTACACATTGTTTGAGTCCAACAGATTTTTTATACTGTTTTAGTTTTTTTTTTAATAAAAAGTATTTGCACCAATATCGATGTTAAAATCTCCCACTATAATTACGTCACTATTTAAAAAAGATTTCTTAAATATATTATTTATATATTCGAAAAATACTGTATCCGAGGAACTTGTCGAGTGATAGATACCAACAATGTTTCCATTATAGACGTCACTAAATAGCTATAGTAAAATCAATTGTTTGGTATCCTTTGATATCAGTTTTACTATCTGAAATATTTTCATTAATACAAGTTTCAATTAGAACAACAATTATGGATTTTTTTACAAAATATCACATTCTCGAATTCGTCTTTATGGTATAATAAATTCTGAATTTAAAGTATACAAATGTTGACTCTCGTTTAATTGCTGTTCGTATCTATAGTCAATTTTTTGTTTTTCTATATTCAGTTTCGCCTTATATGCAGGACAGTTTGTATTCAATGAGTCATGAGTTACATTCATATCTAAATTAAATTTTCTTTTCTAATACAACAAATGATACATTTAATTTCTTTAGATTTACACAATTTACTATCGTCATTTCTCGCACACTTGTTACAATGAATTTATTTTATACAAAATTTGCTCAAGTAGTTGAAACTCCAACATTTGTAACACCAAAAAACGTCAATATAATGACAGATTTTGCACTTATGCCAGCCTAGATTTATTTTTGTCATTTCTACAAATTCTGTTTATGTCATTGTACCTTCTTCTACAATTAAGGATCCTGTATTATTTGACTGGACCTCTTTATTTTTCAATTTATTACTTGTTTTTCGTATTCCATATTTAATTCTTCTATATTTTCACCCACAATATTCAATTTAGGTTCCTTTTAATACAATGTTTTCGACATTGAGTTCATCAGTTAATGAATCCTTTATTATGTCATTTATACCATTGTTTTCTTTTTCCGTTTCATAAATCAAAATTACACTACCATTACTTTTCCTTTTTATTGTTTTAATTCAACTGGCAAGTTTTGTACATCCATTTGTTTCTCAAAATTTCTGTACCTTCTTTACTGTATATTTTCTCATTATTTGGTTTAATGAGCACGTAATTTAATTTGTAATTTGTATTTTTTAGATCGTTTGTATAATTTTTATTGTTTTATTTGCTAGCATTTTTACATTCAATTTGATTTGTCAAATCAGTTACTTCATTTTTAGCTCAATTATTTCCGTAATATAAAGTTCGGATATTTTTCTTGCAGTATTTTCAATTTCATATCGAATGACGACCCTTACCGTTTCTTTATATGTACAAAATCAATTTCTAAATTTCTTTTTTCTAAAGATTTAGATTTATTTCAAATGTAATTTCATAGCTATTATGGGCAAACCATTGGATTTTATAAGAAAGTCAATATCTTGACATTCTTATATTATATGTACGCATATTTAATACGCCGCATACAGGTGTTTTCGTGAATATTTGTGTCCCCCCAAATTAAAATAACTCGAAACAAATTCAAATCATTCACTAAAAGAATCCGATTTATGCCTCCACTGGGAACCGAACCCAGGTCTTCGCATAACATGTAAGATGCTCTAAACTACTAAGCTATGGAGGGCGGCGATATTTTCAGTAAAAGATTTATTACTGATAGATGGATTTTATTATAATCCGTTAACGGAATGTCGGATAGCAACAATGATTCCTACTTTATGGACCACATTTAACGTTTCGTTTATTATTTATTATAAAATAATGATTCATTATACAGTAAAATTTAATACTTTTTTGACTCTGTAAAAATATGACAATAATTTTACATTATTACGACATTGTATTTTTTCAGTTTTATCATACTTTTACAAATGACCAGTTCATTGTCTCGATTGTACAATCTGGGTAATTGAGTGCAGGGCAAATTAAACAATTTTATACCTTCTATAACCTTCACTATATAACCGAAACGCCCTGAAACAGTTTAGCTGCAGATATTATCAAACACAAACAGGAAAAATATAGACAAGTCTGAACTTGAAGGTCATGTTGTGTTCAGCACGGTACTATATTAAGTTTTCACAGAACATTTAAATGAATTAACCACACTTTTTGTATTATAAAAATTATAAAATATACAATAAAGCCATACAATTACAAAATTAATGATAATTTATAGACACGTTTAATACAAGGTAGGATCAGAAAGTAGTAGGACTGAATTAATTAAAATTTTTTGATTGAACTAATCGGTACAAATCCTTAGTAGTCCTCGAAATAGCACCCTTGTGCTTCGACACAATGCGTATAACGCGATTCCCACTGCGCGTACGCCTTCTGGAACTCGCTAATTTCTGAAAGCGCCAGAAGTGTCTGTTCTTACACTGAGAGAAATAATGTATTATTCTGTGCCATAAATTCCAAGCAACTTTACTACATATTGTAAGAAACTTGGACTCTATGGGCAATATTTTTGTTTGTATTAAAAAAACTAGTAAAAAAGATAATGAGTATTTATTATAATATCTTATAATACTTATTACAACATTGTTAATACTGAATTAAATACAATGTAATAATAATTATTACAGATGATCGGTGAAATTTACTACACTGGTATTATAAATCTTCGTATATGTCACATGTAAAAAATACTAATATGTATACAAATTATAAAAAAATTAATTTAATAAAATTTGCCACACTTTAAAGTATACAAAAATAAAACATGAGAGATGATGATTGTATTCATGATTGTATTTATTGTATTTATTATAAGAATTCATAATTTTATTCATTACATGTATTCATGATCGTATTTAAATACATAAGTCATAAATCGTAAACCTACCTAACCTAATTCTAAATAACACGTGGGTGATTAAGTCCCGGGACTGATACACATATGTCGCCGACAATGCCATGTAAAAATTTCATGACAATGGGTTCAGTCGTTGTCCAGATATTGAAGGTGAAGCGACGCTACATTTATTTGTGTTTAAACAATGGATAAAAATGAGTTTCGTGTGTTAATCAAACTCATCTCAAAAGTGCTCATCTAAAACAACCATTTGTCGATGGTATGCGGATTATAAACGTGGTCGAACAACCACCGAAGACGCGGAGCGCCCAGGTCGTCCAATTGAGGTGGCTACGCCCGAAAACATCCAAAAAATGCAGAAAATTGTTATGTCTGATCGTAAAGTGAAGTTGCAAGAGATAGCTGACATCCTAAAGATATCAAAAGGCACCTGGTTCAAAATTGTGCATGAAAATTTGGGTATGAAAAAACTTTTTTCCAAGTGGGTGCCGCGTTTGCTCACAGTGGAACAAAAACAACAACGAATTGATGATTCGAAGCGTTGTTTGAAGCTGTTTACGCGTGATAAAAAGGATTTTTTGCTGCGATACATAACAATGGATGAAACATGGATTCATCACTATATGCCGGAGTCGAAAAAAGCGTCAGCCGAGGGGAGAGGAGAGGGCGAAAGCCGGCCAAATCGTCCGAAGAGTCAACAGTCAGCAGGCAAGGTCATGGCCTCTGTATTTTGGGACACGAATGGAAATTTGCTCGTAGACTATCTTCCGAATGGCCAGACGATCAACAGCGACTACTAAATTGCATTATTGGATCGATAGGATGACGCAATCAAGCAGAAAAGGTCTCACATGGCAAAGAAAAAACCGCTGTTTCACCAAGACAATGCACCGATCCACAAGTCGATGAAAACGATGGTGAAATTGAACGATTTACGATTCCAATTGCTTCCACAGCCCCATATTCACCAGATCTGGCACCATCTGAGCGCTCTTCCCAATTAATGGGAGAATGTTATTGTATAAAAGAATATAACTTTAATGCAGGCATATTAACAAAAAGTGTAAACAATGTTTTTTATGTTGGTTTTACGGTTGTTGGCACTTTTTGTTAATATGCCTGCATTAAATGTATATTCAATTATATAATAACATTCTCCCATTAATTGGAAAGAGCGAGTATAGTCAGTTGCACTGACTATACTCGGAACAGTTTTACGTACTATACTTCATTATTACAATAACTACGTGACTATAGTTAAATTCACCATAGGATTTGGTTACAGTAAATACGAGTACATGCTTCAGTTAATATCACTAAAAAATAACTTTATTAACTTTAGTTCCATCAACTGAGAATTTATTATAGTAACCGTCGTAACTATATTTTTAGTTCCTATTATCATAGTTTTTTCTGTGTGTAATATGGGTTGTAGTGGGACAGAAAATATTAGGTTGCGAAGGACTAGAAGATATAGGATGGTTTTGTTCACGGGAGGAAGATAGGATAAGATCGTTGAATGATCTAGTAGAAGATGTACGGTGTAAACTAGATCGACACTTAACACAACATGTAACAAAATTATTATCTATAGTAATTTGTGTAGGTTTAGCACATTAACCCGTGTTAAAATATTTATCACAATTTTTGCAGAAATAAATCTTTTTACTAGGAATTTTATAGCATTTACCGCATCTAACCGACATAACATTCGATATAAGACATCGTGAATCGCAGAAGTATATAATAATAATAGTATTGGTAATAATGTTAACCTAAAAGATCACTTTATAATAATGGATTGTAGTATTCCTGTGTCAACTGATATTCATATATAAAGAATGGTAAAAGCAGTAACAATAATAATAAATAAGTAATAATGATTATAATATTTAAAGGACGGCACACTGTGAAATATTAACTGCAATAATAAATCGAAATCAGATCAAAAAACAAAAAAATTAATACAATCTAATTTAATTCAACTTAACTTAATATAATTCCATGTGATTTGATTTAATATAATTTAATACAAGTCAAAAAAAGGAAAAAAAGACAACACTGAAATTAATTTCATGAAAATCAGTGTAATTATATTCAGAATTGAAAACTTTCAGTATAATTTATTTTATCAAATGTAATTTTAATTTTATTTACTTAATTTCATTCAGTATACATTTTATTCAATTATCTAACATTTAATTTAATTTAATTTAGTACAGTTTAATTCAATTGAACTTAGGCCAATATAATTTAATGTAACATAATTAAATTAAATCCCATTGAATATCAAATAAAATAAATTAGTTTCATTCCTTTTTATTTTAATTTTAATTTTAATTTTATTTAACTTAGTTTCAATCCATATCAGTTATTCAATTATAATATTTTCAATGTAGTTTAATTTATTTAGATATAGTTCAATTTCATATAACTTAGTTCTATATAATTAAATTTAATTTACTTCAGTTGATAGTTTAATTTAACTCAATTTAATATAATTTAATTTGATCCAAATTTAATTTGTAGTAATTTAATTGAACAAAATATAAACTAATTGAATTTAACTTAATCCAATTTAATTTAATTTAATTCAATCTAACTTGACTTAGTTTGATTTCATTTCATTTTATCTAGTTTAATTTATTATACTTTTTTTTAAGTTAATTTAATTTAAGTTAATATTATATAGTAAAATTGGATTTTAAATTTAATTCTATATAATTATTTTATGTCGACCAACACGTTCTAATTTAACAATCAATAACATCATTTATGTACCAAATTTATCTTAAAATACTCAAAATTAAAAATATTCAAATAATTAAAATTAATCTAATTTAATAAAGTTTAATATAATATAACTTGATCTAATTAGTTTAATCTAATATAAATATATTTAATAAAATCTAGTATAGTTTAACTCAATTTAATATAATTTAATTTAACTGATTTAATTTAATCAAAACTATATTCAATCTCATTAAATTCGATTCAACCAAATTAAATCAAATTAATTTATTTTATTTTATTTTATTGTAAATATCTATCGGTAGTCAACAATTATATTATTGGACAGCATGTAATAATAGAAAGAAGAACAAAAAGTTAACATTTTAATTGAAAATAAAACTATGATACATTTAGTAACTTTAAAATTATAAATATTATCACATGTAATTATAGAGTTACATTTAAATATAGAAAATTAAAAGAAATTATGTAACATAATATACGAGGGTGGGTCAATAAGTCTGTGACTTTTTGAATAAAACACAGGTTTTTCAACAAAAAGACGTTCTATTTTTCATTACAGTCTCCTTTAAGCTCTATACACTTTGTCCAACGTTTTTCTAGCTTTTTGATCCCTTCCAAATAATAGGATTTGTCGAGGTTTTCAAAATAAGCATTAGTTTCAGCGATGATTTCATCATTGGAGCTACATCTCTTTCCGCCGAGCCATTTCTTCAGATTTGGAAACAGGAAATAATTGCTGGGGGTTAAATTCGGAGAATATGGCGGATGTGGTAGTAGTTCGTATCTCAAATCATTAAATTTCCACATAGCGACTGTGCACGTATGGACCTTTGCATTGTCCTGGTGGAAGAGTACTTTCTTCTTGGCCAAATGCGGTCGTTTTTCTTTTAAATCGTGGTTGAACCTGTCCAACAAGTTTGCATAATATTCGCCATTGATTGTTTTTCCCTTTTGGAGGTAATCAATGTGGATTACACCACGTGCATCCCAAAAAACTGTCGCCATGACTTTGTTGGCTGACAGACACACCTTGGCCTTCTTCGGCGCTGATTCGCCCCGAGAAATCCACTGTTTCGACTGCTGCTTGGTCTCCGGTGTGTTGTGGTGGATCCACGTTTCGTCCACGGTTACGAAACAGCGTAAAAACTCGTCCGGATTGCGGTTGAACAACGCCAAACACTCCTTTGAAGTTGTCACACGCATCCTTTTGTGGTCAATTGAGAGCAAGCGCGACATCCATCTTGCAGATAGCTTTCTCATACCCAAATGATCATGCAAAATCGAAACGACCGAGCCATGTGATATGCCTGTGGTCTCTACGATCTTGCGCACTTTCAATCTCCAATCGGCCAACAGCATATCGTGGATTTTTTCAATAGTTTCAGGTGTAGAGACCTCAATTGTGCGTCCAGAACGATCGGTGTCACTCGTGCATGTACGACCACAACGGAATTCTGTAAACCACTTTTTTACCATTGAAATCGATGGTGCGGAATCCTCATAGTATTTATCTTACTTATCTTTAGTTTCAGTGATGGATTTCTTCTGCAAAAATTAATGATTAATGAGCACACGAAATTCACTTATTTCCATTTTCTTGAAAATTCACGCAGTTGTCTCATTTCAATGGCTGTCAAACACAATCTAAATGACGCAACTAGCTTAACCTTTGACTGTAGTCCGTTGAAGAATGGTTGTTGACCAGAGTAGTATTACTTTTCAAGTTAAGAGGCGGGAAATTCAAAAAGTCACGGACTTATTGACCCACCCTCGTATAAATAAATTAGCATGTATAATAAATGTTCGCAACAATCACTTCAGGATGTCGACAGAAAATTGAACAATGAAGTACATAACGTTGAGGTTATAATACTGGATAATTCTTACTTTGTGAATCCAGGAATGGGACCTTATCACTCAATATCGCAAATATTCCACACAATAATTTTAAAATTAGAAGCAATTCATGCATGCAATTCACGCGTATTATTTTTTTTAAATCCCTCAGCTGTTTCACAACACGAACTTCAAAAAAACGACATAATAGACAAGTGCTTCAATGACAGGCTCAATAAAACATTCGACTGACTGCGACGCGGATTCACATTCCCTTATATACGAAACGAAAACAAAAGTAAAGCGCTTTTCTTTTCGTTCGAGAACATTCTCGAACGCGCGCAAAGAGTCAAGAAACGAGCGGTGGTATCGGAATGTCTAGAGGTCGCCACTTGTATGCGCGCGGACATACAAATGAGAAATATGACAAATTGTTATATATATGTTCAACAATAATTTACACCAATTTTGTTCTCATTTATGCTATGAACTTTAGAAAATTAAATGCAAATATTAATTGTGAAAAAAATATGAAATATATATACAAAGCAAATATGAAAATTGTCTTGCCGAGCAACGTACTCAGACCATTCGAAAAATATTGTAGATACTGTATTTTAAGAGTTCTAGATATTTTTCCTTGAAGCTAGAAATTTGTTTATACAAAGAGTGCACTAAAATATTTTTATTTAAATTTTAACACATTTGTAAACATTTTTTTCTCGTGTACAAATTATACAAATCCATTAAAAGGGTTAAATAATCCGAAAATCTATGTGGGATATATTAAGGATGAATTATCATTCTTCAATTAAAAAAATTGAGAATTTTATTATTTAAAAAAAATAATTTTATATTAATACTATTATAGTAAATTAGTTATAACTATATAAAATATAATATAAATTTAAGTGATCAAATCTAGTTAAAATGCATGGTACTTGATAGGGATTAAACCCTTTCAAACCACAGTCGAAAGATCGTTTCTTTCCTAATTAAGGGCCAGGTTTCTACTGTATGCGGGTTCAACTTTGTACTCCTTGATGTCCTTGGACATGTAATAAATATAATAAATATTTTAATAATCTTATTTTGAGTACTTAATTGAATTTTGTAAAGTAATATTTATATTTTTTTAGTTTATCAGTAATCAGTAAAAAGTAGTTTATATTTTGTACCATTTTAAATAATTTATTGTTATAATGTACTACAATTTTTTTTTATGATAAAATTCTTCATTTTACAAATTTTCTTTGTCAATATCTGTCTTTTGTGACTGTGAATAATAAAGTTATATTCTTCATATAATAACTATATTAAACTTTCTTTATCTGTTAACATTAAAAGGATCCTGGAGTAAATGTTCATAGAATTAAAATGAAGAATATTCGGCTTTGGGAACTTCCATAATTTTAGAACTTAATTCACTAGACAATCAAATGTGCGTGCATGAAATTAGAGTGAATTATATGAATTGGTATTTGAATGCCCCGTATGTTATATTAAATGAAGATCTACACATAATTTGGGTTATAATTTATGTATTTTCAATTCATACATCAGAATAAATTTTTAAATAAAACAAAATGCATACAAATAATATTGGAGATTTATATAGCGCGCCATTGATCGTTCCACGCAGAACATCGATAGTTTATATCACGCGATGAGCGCCTAACTTCACTCTTCTGGTAGTCGCGTAACTTGTTTTTTGTTCGTTCGATCACTCTTGAAATAGCTTGTACTCTTTTGTTAAATAAATGCTGTAAATGTGATTCCTCGTGATTATTTGGTTCACCCATGCACACTCGTAGTTCTAACAAATAAGCTTTAGACTAATTATGAGATCTTTAACTTAGAATCCACCTAAACTTAAAATAAATGAATTTCAATTAATTAGTGTAATACGATTTATATGTGTCATTATACACCATATTTCAATCCTATTTAATAGAAACATAGTAAATAAATAAATATTTTAACAAATACAAATTTGATTAATTTACTGACTAAATATAATAATATTTGTAAACGATATATAAACAAACAGGGCTAATTCGTTTTTTGTTAATACAGATAAGGTATAAAAAATTAATTTGCATCTTTTATGTGTATATAATTAACAATTTTTTTTTGTAATTTACTTTTCTTAAATAGATACGTGAAATGTATTTGATTCCTCATGGTCACCTAGTCTCATTAAAGTGGATAGAATTGAAATAGAGTGTTTAATTACAAATAAAATTAATCATATTACACAAATTAATTACTATCATTCGTTTTGAGTTAGGTGAATTCTGAATTCATCGTTTAATGAGGAAACATCTTAAAAGAAATAATAACGTTTGATTGACAATCATATATGTTCGTTAACTGTTAAATAACCATTAAACGTATATCTATATACAGAATGAATGTAGATATTCAATTAATGTTTAGGCAATAAAATATCCTTGCTATACACAACGAAACATAATATTCATTATACATATGCTAAAGCAGGAAACATTAACATTACATTACTACTGAACAAGAATTTAATGCTAATATTTGTACTCACTTTAATAAATAGCACTGAACCATGATTTAACACAATGTAAGATTCCATTTCAGCTTTCTCATTAATTATTATTAAAATACTTGTGAGAGAAGTGAAAAACGATGAGTATAGTCTACGAAACATGGTTTCATATAAATTCGTCGACGGAATCGACCTACTAGTCATTCCGCGTGGTATGGAATAGACAATTATAAAATTGGCCCATGAAAAAGGACTTGCGCAAGAGAACCCAGGATGTAATCAAACAATAATATTTTATTGCTAATCTTAAAGATAAAGTAGAATAGGAGAGTAGGAAAATATGCAGTGGTATAACATACGGCGACGTCCTCCAAATTAATACCTAGTCGCTATTAAAAGGGCGTAGATGACGCCAGGGCGCAAACTTCGTACGAAATATCTAGGACCGTACCGAATCACAAAGATCAAACCCAACCATACTTATGACGTGCAGCGTGTAGTCCCTGGGGAGGGTCGTGCGATGACCAGCATATGTGCTGAATATGTTAAACCATGGATAAATGAAGGATGACTTTCATCGGGACGAATGTCTCTTTCAGGAAGGTCCAGTTGTAGGATTTTTAGTCGTTTAATTTAGGATTTATTTTGTAGCATTATTAAATTAGTCTTTTTAAATGCGGCTAATGCTATATTCCGCTACGTGGCGCCATTGTCGCTGCGTCATTTATATTCGAAAGACTGTCACTCTAGAGAAGAGAGGAAGCGCTCAAGGTGCGCGCGGGGAGACACTGTTTGAATGCGACGTTAACAGTACGGACGTGCGCAAGCTCCGTACAATTGTATTCATTTCCGTATCCGATTAAATAAACTCGTTACTTTTATTGTTTCTAATAGTACTAATTTAAAAATCAACCTACATATACACATAAAATGTGCAAACTCATTTTTTATACCTTGTCTGTATTAGCACTGTTTGTTTGGATATTATTTAAAAATATTATTACATTTAGCCAATAAACTAAACAATTTGTATCTGAAGGAAACCGCTAGCCAAATCGAAAGTGATGAAAAGTTTGGCGTCCGTCATGTACTCAAGTTCGGCATGAGAAAGTTGATTTTCTCCAACTGCGCATTGAGACGTAGATAGTCAATGACCATGTGACCTGATCCGTCTCTCTTTCGGACGAGGAAGGCCGGACACGCGTACGGGGAGTCTGTCTCGATAATTATCTCGGCGCTCTTGTAATCTTCAATAATATCATTTAATTCCTATCGGTCTCTAGGATTCATCCTGTAGTGTTTCGCGACCACGGGTTTACTACCCTCTTTTACCGAATATCTGTTTCTATCCCTTTTGCGCGCCCTAACTCGTTCGCGTTCTTTGCCACGCAATCTCTATGCTCGTTCGAAATGTCTATTATTTCGCGCTTTTCCTCGATGCTAACCTCGTCGGCTACCGTAATCTCGGGTTCGATAATTGATTTCTCTCTAGGTTCAACCGTTTGAACCTCGCACACCTCGTAATGTTTCACGTCTAACTCGGTATTTTCGGTATAAAATAGTATTCGTCGGCGTGGATTGTATTGGGTTCTAACCTAGTGTCCCGCCTGACCTGGACCGTGTTCCTTTCTGTTTCCAATTCAGAAAAGGCTTCAAAGGGAAACGTTTCTTTTTCGCGGAACTCGAAAGTGTTTCCAACGCGGAGGTACACCATATCATTCTTTTCAGTGAATGTTCTACCGATGATCGCGTCAAACTCCTGGACGTGATCTGGAACAATCATGAACTCGCAACTTCGCGGTTTTAACTCATCGATCGAAATATTCTGTATTACTACGCCGTATGATTTGACTACATACCCAAAACTTCTCAACAAATTGGTTCGATGCTTCGCGTATAATTTAATTCTATTGACGACTGATTCTTTAATTGTGCAAGCGATTTTCCCGATCGCTTTGTGATTTGTCCTGACCGAAGAGCTCTCTTCTCTTGACCTCATTCCGTTCGTAGCTCGTTATGAACCTCAGCACGTGGTTCAAGTCCACAAAGGTTTTGGCCATCACGAAGTCGTTCATCGTTCGTGACCTCAAACCTTTCGCTAGCTGTCTCCTGGTTTCCGATTCGGTCATGTCTAGGTCTTTACACAACCTTACTTTGTGGCGGAAGTATTCCGCCACGGGCTCACCAATACGTTGTACCCTGTTGGTCATATCCCTTCACATATCCATTACATCTCGCTCGTGTATGAATGTGGCTTGGAATTCCTCGACGAATGTGGCTCAGCTTACCACGGTATGGGCTCAACTTTCATACCAGTGCTTCGCGCTACTGATCATGTGCAAGCGCGCTGCATTGTCAAACGTCATCGGAGCAGTCCATTGATGGAGGTTAACTGACGTTTGGATCCTCTCCAGATTTTCTATTGAAAATAATTTTGTAATGTAAATATTTTTAACTGCAGTAAAACATGTAAAAGTAATAACTAATTTTTTATTGAAAATAAATTTGCAATATACTTAATTATTTTTGTCTTTTCATATGAGAACCGCATGTGAGAACGCTTATGAGTTTCGCAGGCCAAATTATCATATACAAACGTATATGTAAAACGCATATGATTTTATGCATCTGATAAATTATGATTTTTGATATGCTTTTCGCATATGCGTTTCACACATATATTTTGCACATATGTTTCGCACATGCCTATATGTGATACACATGAATGACTCGCACATGCGAAACACAGTGGAAACTGAATAGAAAAACATATTTCTTTGTAATACAATATAATTAATAAATATTAGTCAAATATAGGATAAAAATAATTATTTCGTTTTTTTGATATTTAAAATAGTTACAGAAAACAGTAGACGTGAATCGCAAGTGTGCATCGCTCCTAATTTTGCATATCCGTTTTGCGTAAGCATTTCGCACGTCAAATTATCATATGCATTTCGCACATGTAAAACGCATATGCAAAACGTTCATGATTATTTTTAACAGGGTGGTAAAAGGAGGTAGCGTAACAATACATTTTTGACTTCTTTATTAAAAAAGCCGAAATTTTAATTTATAATTTTTTCGTAAAATTTTATTTGCCAATGTTATTAGTTTTTTATTTTACTTGTAACTTATTGTTTAATTTAAAACTTTTAAAGTTACAATAATTAAAAAAAATTACTCGTATAAAAGTTTATTATTTTTCAACGAATAATCCAAAAATCCAATTTTTTATTTAAAGGTTTATTATGATACATAATAGACCGTTTCAGAACTTTCTGGACAACCTGTATATTATTGCATAAATAACTCATTCGTATTCAATTTAGTAACAATACAATCTTTTTAGGATACGAGGTTGACTTTTAGTACGTTAGGTGATAAACCCACAAACTTTCAGGTAGAAGAAAATGGAGTTATGTTATTGCTCAGAAGTGGGAAATAATTTATGCCTAGATCGTGGATCTACCACGAATGACGAGCGAAACGATTAGTCGAATTGGGACTTAGTCAACACGTCCTCGCCTCAAGCGTTTCGCTTTTGAGAGCTAGCGAAGTCGAATACATTATTGTAAGCAATGACGACAAATACAAGGCTGTATCTGTACATTCGACAGTACCACCTGCACCAAGAGAAGGGAAATCCAAAAAATAAATGCCCTGGGTACCTAATTTACCAAACAGTTATTCATTAAAAGAAATAATGATAATATTTTTTCAATTTTGACGATACAGATCCATTAGCTTAATTACATAATGCGGCATAAAAAGGAAGACGAATGGAAACAAGTTCCCATTCGTTTCGACATGGAAATCTAGGTTTTCACAACATTGTTAAAAGCACGCGATCGAGCATTGTTTGTAAAGCGCTCAGTATACAGAGCAACAGCATCGTCAATATTTCTTCTACATTCACCATAAATAAAAATCATTTCGATTTTTTTTGTACAGATGCAGCAGCCATTTTTACACTTAAAAGTCTAAATTAAAATGTGGTTCTGGAGCTAGGAAAACACGTGGCAAAAGGATGTCTCAAAGCGAAATGTTGCTGAAGTCTGGAAAGCAGGCTATTTACATAATTTTAGAAATTCTATTCAATTACGGGTTAGCGACACAACCAAGTCGGATGATGATTATTTACGGTGCTGAATTAATTTCTTTCTCGAAATTTTGTGCATAATTAAAATCTGCAAGAAATTGCGATTTCTATCGAAAATTTTGGGATACGTGGATCGCCTTAAAAGATGAGCAGTTTTTTCGACGCGGGATTCGTATGCTACCCGAAAGATGGGAGAAAGTAATGTTCAGAGATAGACAATATTTCGAATCGTAAATGTATAACCAGTTTTTTACAATGAAGCCTCGAATGTCGGAAAAAAAACGGCGGAAGCAAAGTTGTACACCTAATATTATATTATACATTACAATTAATTAGGTGAGGTAAAATATTGAAAAAAGGTAATTAATTTACACTTCGTATGTGTCCAACAATTTTATTTTTTTAATTTTATAAAACTAACAATAAATCAATCGAATATTTACAAAAAATCTTTGCATTACAAACAAATTCAACAGTTTCAACTAGAATAATAGGAACGTCGATTAAAACATTTGTAAATTTAGGCACTTACCAGGTCTACCGGTTAATAATTCTTAATTGTTTTGTTAATTGTTGTATTCAAAGTATGTGCCATCGCTAGCTATACATTTATCCCATCTTTCCGCCAATTTGTGGATTCATTACAAGAAAAAGCATTCATCTTTTGAGTCGATACATTCAACAAGCTATTTTTCAACTTCTTCGTAATTGCTGAAGTGTTCCTGGGAAAGTGCCGTGTGTCGTCGATAAAAACAAGTGGTAGACGGAAGGGGTAAGGTCGGATGAATAGGGCGGGTGCGGCAAGAGTTCCCAGCCAAATGCAGAAATCGTATCTTTTACCTGTTTCGCTGTGTGTGATGGTGCCTTATCATGCTGCAAAATCACTTTTTCGTGTCTTCGAGCCTACTCTAGTCGTTTTTCGATCAATAAATAGTTCAAATTGATCATTTGTTGTCGGTAGCGAGCAATATTAACTGTTTTATCAGGTTTTAGTAGCTCATAGTACACGACTCTTCTCTGATCCCACGAAATGCATTGCATTGTCTTCTTTCCTCTTGATGGTTGTCCTGGTGAAATCCATGAATTT
>JABFPR010000038.1:0-22745 GCA_022817345.1 Neoscelio sp. ZL-2020
TTATTTGCATCGATGGGACACGCACTTGCTGAGCAGTGCTTCACTTCTTACGAAAATGGCTCGATGACTGGTTTGCCTCAAAAGTGCAACAGTTTTTTTGGCGTGGCATCCACAAATTGTCAGACAGGTGGGAAAAATGGGTAGTTCTTCGAATAAAATATTTTTTATCATTTTCATATAATAAACGTGTATTTTCTATACAAAAATTCCGGTTTCATATTTACATACCTGATATATGAATAGGTAAATATAAATTATGTTTTAATGACTTACTAAAATTGCGTAAAGGAAGACACATTTGTCAAAGCTTTCGATATAGTTATATTTTAACATTTTATTCCAACAAAATAAACATAAGTTTAAATCTAGTATACGTCATATTAGTGGTAATATGGTCGTTGAACACGTGTTTATTGTTCATTTCATCTCGATTAAACAATACCAGAAAGTAGGCATTATCTCGAATTGCATGTTTCGGTATTCGTGTATATGTCTGACAAAGGTAGAAAGAATCAACGCAAAGAGTCTTCCCATACAAAAGAAAGATTTTACGTGATGTTGTTTCTCATATGCAATTTTATCGAATATCATTAATGAATTTGGGCGTCCTTCGTCGTGTATAATAATTTCGTCATGATTACAACAAGGGTAATATTTAATACCTTTAATAGGGCTTAATAATTCTTGAAAAAGTAAATATTTCGGCTGATTAAACGATTTTGAATATAAATAAATATTTTCAAATCGGAATCCATTGGGTTCTACTATTAATGATAAAAGTGCGTTAGTTTTACACAGGTTACTGGACCCCGCTAAAATGGCACGTCTATATAGGGTGTCCCATTTTAAATTAACCATAGCAATATTTCGAAAGCCCTGCAAGATGGTGAAAAATGTTTTCGACAAAAGTTATCAGATTACGAGGGGATCAAATGACGGTGACCTTGCACTTGACCTTGATATCATCTTCAAGGTCATATTAATGTTAACTTTGATTTCTTAAATAAAAACCCATATTTTTTATTTTAGTTTCGAATTTTATGGACAAAAGTACGTAACTTTTGTAGTAAACATTTTTCATTAAAATGTTTTCTTCTCCCGCCAGAGGGCGCCATAATTTATCTGCTACATTTTAAAAGCAACAGGCCAATATCTCGAAAACCAAGCAAGATGGTTAAAAATATTTTAGACAAAAGTTGTCAGATTACAAGGGGGTCACATGATGGTGACCTTGCACTAGACCTTGATATCATCTTTCAAGGTCAAATGAAGGTTAATTTTGATTTTTTAAATGGAAATCCATATTTTTTATTGCAGATTCGTATTTTACAAGTAAAAGTACGTAACTTTTATACGTAACATTTTTCTTGTATTATCAAAAATTTTACGAATATTTGATTTTCTTGGCTTTAAAGATCTTCTTAAATATTTAGTATTAAGAATGTAATAACCGTCGGCATTAACACTACCCAATGTGTACCACTTGGAGGTTGCTCGATCGAATTTTTCACATCATTAGCCCTGAAAAGTGCTGATTGGTTTTGAAATTTATAGCTTGATCTCGATCTTCTTTGTTTTATATCAAATTACATTTAGTGTTCAAAATGACCACCGTTACTCTGCAAGCATAATTGTAATCTTCTCCGATAATTAATTGAAATAGTTATTTTAAACTGGAAATAATTTGTGAAATATTTTCTAACTAAATCCATAATATTATGGTACGTAATTAAATCAGCAAGAAAACGTGATTTTAAACGAATTTTAAAAATGAAGTAATCTTAGGTATTACAGTTTTCCCTGGAATATAGCAGTTATTCAAAAGTTTTCAGCAGAACATGATAAGTTACGAAGGAATAGTTAATCAAGGAATAGATGCTTTCCATTTTATCAATTGATTTTAAAATTCTTCAAGTTGAAATTAATATTTTCGAAATAAAGCAACCAATAATTCAAATTCGAATGGAGCAGAAAAAAATATGGAGCCCTCTAGCGGAAGAAGTAAGCATTTTCAAGAAAAATATTTCCTACAAAAATTACGTATTTTTTCCCCTAAAATACGAATCTGCAATAAAAAATATGGTTTTCCGTTTAAAAAATCAATGTTACCCTTCATTTGACCTTGAAAGATGATATCAACGTCAAGTGCAAGGTGACCATCATTTGTCCCCCTCGTAATCTGACAACTTTTGTCTAATACATTTTTCACCATCTTGCTTATTTTTGAGATATTGCTATGGTAGGTTAAAATGGGACACCCTGTATAAGTTGATTATGATTTGTGATGGGTATGGCAGTTCGTTTTTTCATAAACTGCATCTTATACACAACTGATATAAAAGCATTAAATATCACAACTTTTATGCAATGCTCAGTAATGTTGATATGATAACATATAAAAAAGGACGTGGGGTACTTAGCAAAATTATAAACAATCTTCCGGCAGAATTACATATTCTTGAATATCAATACTGCGGTCCTGGTAAAAAATTACAAGAAATAATATCTCGCAGTGATCCTCGTATTAATCCACTAGACACTGCTTGTAAAGAACACGATATTGCATACTCAAAAAATTGTGACAATTTAACCGCTAGACACAACGTGGATAGGACTTTAACCAATAAAGCTTTTAATCTTGTTTATGCTAATGACGCAAATATTGGCGAAAAAGTAACAACCTATACAGTTGAAAATATGATCAAAACTAAAAGAAAATTAGGAATGAGTTTAAGAGAAAAACGAAAGAGGGGTGGAAGTATCATTAATAAGACGAAGAAACCAAAAAATGCTTTGCGAAAAATCGTTGATGCTACTAAATTATCAATGAAATCAACAAGCAATCCTATAAAATCAGCAATTAAAGCTGCGCGTAATGCATTGAAAAAAGTTGGTGGGAAGCGTAATTTTCGTATACCACGTATTCTTACAATTTCATTAAAAATGGGTTGATTTATACCTTTTCTCGTTCCACTGTTTGCCGGTTTAAGTGCTACTGGACCACTAGCAGGGCGCACTGCTGGAATTGCAAAAGCAATAACCTAACCTAATAACCAATAACTCTTAAAATTAATGCTTTAAGAGTTGAATGTAATATTACAACAGGCGCATACATTAATGATAAAAAAGATCATATTTTCCAAGCGTTTCTGCGTGATGCAGAAAAATCAAGGTCATGTGTATTTATATTTATGATTTATAATTATTAATAACTATGTTTGGTGAATAAACAAATAAATCAAAACATGTAATGAGTATTTATTCAATACCCTCAACATTGTCATAAGTCATTTATTTTACCAAGTGTCACAAAGACACTTGTAAACAAGTTATTTTATCATGATAGATGAAAACGAGAGTAAACGTGATTATTAAAGAAAAACTTCTAACAGAATCGAAATTTCGACGGGCGACCTTCCTCCGTATACCTCGAACAAACGACAATGTCAAATTTCGACTGTCATCGTACTAAATTTTTTTTGTGGTTAAAAGTGAAGGGCATAACATTGAGAAAACGGATTTGTTTTGATATATGGTGTTGAAAACAATTTTTTACATACGACGGCAAAAAATGTATGATATCTAAAGATCGAAAGTGCAGGGCAAAAACACTCAAATTTAGTGACACTTTCAATTTTTCATTAATTAATTTTGCGGTCAATAACACTCGCAAAATAGAATTGACAGTTGGTGTCGAAAATTCATTTCGGGTCAAAAATTAAATGACTTAAATCCATCATAAGATCATAAGTGAAGGGTCTAATTTATACTAATTAATTAGTATAAATGGCGCCTTCTCGCGTCGATTTGCAGTATTCAATCAATTTATCGTATTGTCGTTCATGAATCCTGTTCACTAATGTCCTTTAAAATACCGTCATGAACAATGGAAGGTGAATGGCTGTGTAGCTAATTATAGAGTAGTGTATTTCTGGAAAGAATCTTTTCTAACCAGTTTCACTTTATTCGTTCGCTTGCTGTACTTTCGTCGATATCAGTATTGATGTTTCATGTTGCCTCGGCTGCGCTATGATCTAGTTTAAACTCGTACAATTAAATTATCATTTAATATGATAATTATTATCAAGTTCTCTATTGTTCATGTTGTTTTCTATTGTTCATGTTGTTTCATGATCAACTGTATAGTTTCTGTTTTTCATACTGTTTCTCTATTGTTTCTCTATTGTTTACGTTGGATAAAAGGCTAACGTCTACAACTAAACTCGAATGACAAATGTGAAATTATTTACACATACATTTATTCTTGTGAAATGTAATTTTCAAATAATTATGAAGTAAAGGTGAAATACAGACAGGAAAGTTAAAATATGGAAATCGTCCATTATGATTTTAAGGGGTGGTAACACCTCTTTGGCTCAAAGTTTTCGACATTTTATTTAATTACTTGCATTTCTATGCTTTTCAAACTGATGAGGCTTGCACAGATTCAATTGTTCAACGGATTTCCAGTAGGTTTTCTCTACATCAAAAAGATAGTTTCTGAGGCTATGAACCACAGAATTTTATAATTTTTGAAAAATAAACTATTTTAGGGCAGGTTGAAAGAGGAAATACAGTCGAAAAATAACATTTTTTCAAATGGTTAGAATTTGTTAAAATTTTAACTTTTCTTTAGGGTCTGTCACCATAGCCTTGGGTCTGTCGGGATCATAGTCTCCCAAATTAAGTATATTATGATCTAAACAAAATAAAGCTCGTTTCAGATGGAAAAACTTTTCTATTTATGCCCCACCGATTGGATGTGCACATGCGATAGGCTCCACTAGGGCCTTACATACGATGGCCATTTTAATTATTTTTTTTATAAACAAAGTTTAAATAGCATTTAAAATAATGTAGAATAACATCTATAAATGACTAAATGATCTCTTTTCTTTCCCTACGAAAAAAATTCGTAAAAGTGCCTCGATTTAAAGCCAAAGAGGTGTTATCTCCCCTTAAGAAATGTCGCGTAAGACGCCATTTTGTTTTAAGTTGAAGCAAATTTAAATAGTTAGAGAACTATGTGTTCTAAAAACGTTTCAACATAACATAGCCAAATCATAAATTTGAACAGAGGTAAATGTTTCAGTCGACCCTAACCATTTGTCAATATATACAACAACAACTGTTCCTAGTTGATCTATAAATGAAGAACATATTTCTGCTATATCTGGAAGTAGTTGCATGATTACTTTCCCCATGCAAAGAAGGATACAATATAACCAAGAGGATCACTGCGAGCATCGAGAAAAAAGAATATTTCGATAATACTATGATAAAAGGTTTAGAACAAGAAAAGGTGAATATATCGTTAACAGAATTCCAAGTAATCGAGTGTTCATTTAACTTGTCATTTTCAGAAAAGTCGTTATCGAGCGCGAGACCATAATGCTCTAAGGAAATATATTTTAAGATATCATGGCAGTTGTTCGCCCACTTGCGCAGAGTAAAACCGCCACCATAATCAAATTTTGCAATTGAGCTAGTATTTGATGATTAAATTGCAAATAATTTGAACCAAACAGAACATCGTCTACATAAAAGTTGTACCGTAACAATGGTTCAGCTAACGAAAACTTGTGCCTTCCGTCAGCAGCAAGTTGTAAGAATACTCAGTTGGCCAAGAATGGTTCACGAGCAGTCTCTAATAAATAGAATTTATAAATATAAAGATAAGATGCCAAATATGATAAATAGGCTTTTCAAGAAATGTGATGTTTGTAAATAGAAGCGAATAAAATAAAATTATTTAAATATGAATTACAAGTTATATAATCATTCAATTTATTGGTAATATTATAAATTATATGGATGTGATTCAATTTGATAATCTAAAGCTAATCAGATGGACACAATTTATAACATAATATATATCGGAAATTTAAACTAACAATTATTTATTTCTAAAGATAATTTATTATTTCATGGGAAAATAAAAGAATATAGTCATATATCACCAAATCAAAAAGAAGTGTACATAGAAAATTGTTCAAAAAAGAAATAATTGGTTTCTCAAAATTCACGCAAGAAGTAATTTTGATAGAAAACACAGGTTTATGATTAAAAATTTTTAATTTTTTATTGAATCATAAAGTATACAGTATAGGATTATGTATGGAATAGCATATCGGGTAAGTAGCCTCCACGGCTTTGCAGGTATGTAGGCATTATTTTCTTGAAATTTTCCATGATCGTTTTCCATAAATGTGGATAAATTTCGTTGACACAGCACTCAATTTAATCCTTCAATGCGTGGGTGGATGTGGACTTATTGGCATAAACCTCAAACTTCAAAAAACCCCACAAAAAGAAGTCCAACTGTGTTAAATCGCATGATCTGGAAGGCCAATTCTGATCATCAAAATGGGAAATTAAACAATCAGGAAATGACTCATGTAGTAACTGAATTGTTTCAGGGCTGTATGGCATGTGGCACCGTCTTCTTGAAACCACATGTCGACCACATCCATATCTTGCAATTTAGGCACAATAAACTGGATTATCATGTCGCGATCGCGAGCACCATTAATTGCTATTGCCTCACCAGTCGCATTTTTGAAGAAGAATGGTCCGATGATGCCTCCAGCCCAAAATCCACACTAAACAGTGATAAGTTGTGGATGCATTTGTTTCTCTACAATCACACGTGGATTTTCTGAACCCCAAATGCGACAATTTTGACGATTACCGAAGCCATCAAGATGAAAATGAGCCTCTTCGCTGAAAATGATTTTGTTTGAAAAAACAGCATCCACTTGTTGTTCTCCCTGAATATTTTAATTAATCTCTTCACAGTTAATGAATTTAAATCACAATTTCTACTATATTTTGTATGGAAATTGCGAACTGTACCTGCCAAACCTTCATTAAGTTTAAAATATTGCTCAACAATGAAACCGCGTTGTTCTTTCGTGTCGCGCTCCAGTTTTAATAACCCTCAAATGTCAGCTGTCACGCTGTCTTCTTTTTTCTTTGGCAACACTTTACCGCACAAATGGCGCGAAATTCAAATCTTGCGTGAATTTTGAGAGACACTGTATAATCGTTTTCAATCTTTTATAATAAATAAGGGTTTCACGAAGATTCAATGAACAGGCTAGCATACAAAACGATTTAACAAAAAAATGTGCGTACAAATCAATACAAATCTAAGATCTTTAGATCAATGTCACGAATGTGATTATAACAATAAAATATCACTATTACAAATTCAATTCACAAGATATATGCGAACTACAATTAAATATACATACAAAATACCTCAAGACCAATTCGTTGGATTTATAATGTTCTTCAGGTCTCTTGTCCAATCTTCATTGAAATCCCTCAGCATACAATTGATATGGATATTAATCAAAAATGAATTCCCATGAGAAATACAGTCAGCAATGTCGAGTTCAGGCCACAGAGGTGTGAAGACCAGTCCAATATAATAATTAGCCACTAAATGGAGTTGTTATTTCAAAAGATTATTATGATCCAGAGAAAATAATCCTCAATTCCAATAATATTGGTAGTGGAATGTAAATGACCACGTGATCGGTTTATAATTTTGCGACCAATGAAGATATCTCAATATTTGAGTCCAATATAAAAGTATTATATAATAGTATTTGAACAATAAGAAGCGGTATAAAATTATACTCGACTAAATATGAAAAGAGTAACTTAATGGTTTAACGGATAAACTTGAATTTAATTTTTCGTAGATCGCAAGTGCTGGAGCCCTAATTCTGAATAATACTCCCCACTCTCGCATGACACACTCTTTCTATTAGCGCATACAATGCGTCATATTGTTGTGTACACTCATACATAAGGTATAATTTCTTGAATATAATTTTTATAAAAATTGTATAAATGTATCAATAAATTTGCACGCTTTGCCATGTTTGAATTTCTATGGTTAATACTATCTCCTCAGATTTTATTGATTATAAATGCCTTTGATCATCGTTTGATAACCGACGTCTGATAATTCGTATGAATTATTATCCACGATCGTAAAATTGAATATGGAGCCTCCCATAAAAGAAAAAATTTCGACGTTATTTTATCTGAAGCATTTGATTGGTGGGGTACCCGTATAAGAACTAAATCACCTGCAGAAAGATTACTCTATGTTATACGTTTTTATTTAATTTTTCTTTTTTTAACGTTAACGTTCAATTTCTCATGAGTTAATGATATAATCTTGTCATGTGTCATTGCGTCAATAGCAGGAAATGGTATCAATATTTTAATCGTATCTTTCATTTTTATCCCAAAATGCACGTTACAAGGTGTCAAACTATGATAGTACTATCATGACTTGTCATGTTTATTGACGATTCAATAAATGATAAGTATTCTGCCCAAGATGTCTGTGATTTATAACAAAATGCTTTTAAAGAACCTGCCTAACTCACGTATAACACTTTCAACGTGATTTATCTGAGGATGTCTAATAGATGAATAAAATACTCTAATCCCTTCTCTCTCCAGCGTATCACGACATATTGCAGATGTGAATTGTGTACCATGATCAGAGATTATTCGCTACAGTTTTCCAACTTTTGTAATATATTTATCTAACATATTTGCAACGTAGCTCTTGTTGTTGCTTTCTTCAACGCCTATAACTGGATGTATTAAGAAAAAACATCTATCATGACAAAAGATATTGAACCCTACCGGTCGACCCAGGAAGTGGTCTAAAATAATCGACGCTAACCAAGAAGTTGGGATAAGCGGACTTAACCGTCTAGTATTCATTTGTCATGGAATATGACAGATATTTTATCTTTTGACATAAATCGCATGAAGTTACCAATTTCTGTTTGTTTGTTCATATGTCGCCAATGATAAAAAATTAGGATATATGCTAATGTTTTGTCGCAACCGTGATGACTAAGTTTCTCATGAACAGTTTCAATTAGATCTTGTGTGAGTTTTTGCGGTAAAACTAATTGGTATTTATATGTTACAAAATCATTTCTAAATAGTACATCGTGTGCTTAAATATATAAATAGTTACGTTGTGTGCTTAAATCCTTCATTGTATTTTTAATTATACAATGTGTTCGTCGTTATTTTGCACTGTAATGATATCGCCAAAATCTTTTAATATATTTTTATTAGATTCTAAAGTGTTAAACCAAAAAATGTCATTTTCGTGTTTTTGTTATTGATTAATGATAAAGCTGAATTTAGATTCGATATCACCAAATTATTCGATTCACTTTCGTGGATCTTTACATTAGAGTGTCTTATAAAAAAATCTGTAATGTGATTTCTTTTTGCACAACAGTACTCAATTTCAAAATTGAATGGTTGCAAAATTAGATTCCATCGGATTAGCCGTTGACTTTGATATGTGGTGTTTCCCAGAAAAGAAAAAGGTTTGTGATCTGACGTTATTTTGAATTTGCGGCCGATTAAATAATACGAAACTTTGTCACGAAAAAAACGACAACCATTAGCTCTTTCTCGGTTGTTGTATAATTTTCTTCTGCCGACGTCAAACAAATACTCACCAATGTCATGATATATTGGTAACCATTTTCATCGACTTGATATAATATGCCGCTAATTCCCTAATCAGATCCATCTGTCTGTAAAAGGAAATCTAAACCAAAGTTGATGTATGGCAGCTTAATTCAGTTGGCAAAGTTTTGCTTTAAATTTGCAAAAGCTTGAGAATGATTCTTGATCCAATTCCATTGAGTTTTGGTACATCAAAGATCCCTAAAAGGATTAACAAGAGTTGAAAATTTAAAGTTGAATTGTTAGTAATACGAACATATTCCTAGAAATTTTTGTAGTTGTTTTATATTGCTATGTTTTTGGAAATGTCTTATCATATCTAGTCGAACAGGATCAGGCCTTATTCTTGAAGTTGATATTATAATACGAAATTAAGAAAATTTACCTCACATCTCAAAAAATTTACGTTTCTAACTGCAAAATGAACTTGAATTTTTGAAGAACAGAGAATACATTTGAAATATGTACAAGATGTTCATCGAACGTCTTTGATGCAAACAACAAATCATCAATGCATTTTGTAAAAAAAAATCAAATTTATGACACATACGGTTGATAACGCACAAATGAAACCGCTGGCTGTTGTTTTTAAACCGAAGGGAACTCTAGAAAATTGATATTATATATTAATAATAGTATATTAATAATATACATTATCATTACTATATAAAAATGCAGTGTATTTGTGCGAATTTTAGTGTAATGGTACCTGCCAATATTCTTTACATAAATCCGTGGTGGTGAGGTACTGAACACAGTGATAATTTTGAAGAATATCGATCATTGAAGGAGGTGATTCACTATCTGATTCGATTAGATTGTTTAAATGACGCATGTCAAAATACGCGTTTAAAGACGCGTCAAAATTTTAAATATTATAAATCTCATTGCAAATATCATCATTAAACTAGGATACGTTATTACAACATAAATCATTCACTTTACTAATTTATTATTCAAATCATGATTAAACAAGGATACGTTATTACAACATAAAGCATTCATTTTACTAATTTCAATATTCAAATAATCATTACAGAAATTATTACCAGGATTACTCCCATATTTATCAAGAAACAAGATAATTTGTACGAAAAGTTTATCATTTACTTATGCCGACACTAATCTTTCTGATAACATTAGACCAAATAATGTTAAATTGCGATTAACCAGGAAATTATCATTAAAAATTTGTGAAATACCATAGTCCAATATAAAACAATTTCATATCGGCCAATCGTTGCCGATTATCATTGGTGACGTTAAAAACGGTATCACAAGAAATGTCGTCGGTATACATTTGGATTTAACATATCAGTCCAATAAGATTAGTTTCCTAACGGAAGTCAGTCCTTTACTAATCGCTGAGGTAGTAATTACATTCGACATAGGTAATTCAGTAAGAGAATAATATTTCGCTATGTAGTTATAAAATTCGTCAGATATACATGCTACTTCACTTCCCGTGTCTATAAGTGAAAAAATCTGGGTATTAAATACATTGACCATAAGATAAGGACATGATGGAATGATAGGTTGTCTACTTTCATTCTTTTTATCCGACACATTGCGAAATTCGTCTTGAAGATATATATGTAATTATATTACACCCCTTCAAATAATAATTTAAATTTAAACAGTTTTCAAAGTAATTTAGTTTCATCATCACATGTGATCCATCAACCCAGTTCTAGTAATCAATTAACATCTTTATATCATGAAAATAAAAAACGACAATTAATCTATCTTGTAATCCAAATAATTTTCGAATGATCATCATTTCAATTCCACCATCTATGATTAATTCAATAAATTCGATTGTGAGTCGAAATTGGAGTAATCTAAACTAACCGATATCACTCTTCATCTGGATCCGGGAGAGTGCTTGAATCGTTTCTTTCAGTGTTTGAAGGCTCTATAAAATCGAAAGGATTCAAGCACTCCCCCGGATCCAGTTGAAAAATGATATCGATTAGGTTAGACTACTCCAATTTGGACTCACAATCGAATTAATTGAATTAAACATAGGTGAGCATTCGAAAATTATTTGGATTACAAGATAGACTGATTGTCGTTTTTTATTTTCTATTAATTTATTAATAGAACTGGGTTCATGGATCACATGTGATGATGAAAGTAAATTACTTTGAAAATTTTTCAAATTTAAATTATTATTTCAAGGGGTAGAATATGGTTATATATATATGGTGAGACACCTAAATCTGAACAAATATCAATTTGAATTTCCTGTCACATAGTGGTTTCACTAGATCTCGGTGTCGGTGTTTATGAAAGCTTTTTACTTCTAGTAAACAGGTATAACCTCAAAATGGCTGAATGGTACGCACGAGCGCAGAATACAACCGAAGAGTTGCGATAATTGAAAGTCTTCGCGCTGGGCGTTCAGCAACCGAAATCATTCGGTTCTTCTGTTACAAGCGATCAACTGTTTACGCAGCTGTGGCAAAGTAAAATGATTCGGAGATGTCTGTGGAAGGTTCCGCTAATCCGACGAGGAAGAGTCACTCGGACTCCGGCATCGGTGGAAAGGACTTAGACGCTGATTTCCAAGAACCCGGGGCAATCGTTAAGAAAATTGGGAACAGTGTTCGGTATCAGTGACCAAACGATGCATCGAATAGCTGAGGAAGACCTACGGTACAAATCTTACACGATAAAGATTCGACAAATGCTTTCGGAAGCTGCCAGAACAAAGAGAATTGCTCGATGCAATCTGCTGTTCTGTTCCCTGAAAAACGAAGCTGCAGGACGAATCAGATTCTTTTCTGATGAAATTATTTTTACCGTAGATGCGAAAATCAACTGGAGGAACGATCGCTGGCTCGCCCACGGCATAGATTATGTGCAAATTATTGCCAGAACCAAATTTCCGGCTAGTGTTCACAATCGAGAATGACGTTATATGGTCGAATTTTTTAGAGAAATGGCAAACTATCACGAAGGAGATTTACGTTCGTGTTCATAGGACTACTAGTGAAACCCTAGATGGAAGTGTGGCCGCAGAAACACCATATGTGTTCCAGCTGGACGGTGAACCGGCACTGATTGTCCGATAACGTGGACATATTTTGGTCTAAAGAATTCTGGCACCCTAACAGCCCGGATTTAAGACAGGAAAGATAGACTAACAAATCCAGACTCACTAACGAGACTTCTTTACATACTGCTATTGAGACCGCATTCGCCGAAATGAACCAGTGTTCTCTACAGAGAGCGTGAGATCACTTCAGGCCAAGAATGGTGGCCGTCATTGTGGCTGAGCGGGGTTATATTGAATAACCTCATTCTGAATAACATAAGTTACATATAAAAAGATTTGTTTAAAATTGTACGTTTTTTACACATTACATTTCATTTAAAAATAATATGTAATTTAACCAGATTTAGGTGCTGCACCCATAATATATATATACTTTAGGTTATTAAGATGGATGTGATTGAGAAATGTTCGCGTGTGATCTTTGTTGGGTATGATTTTGGGTCTTTTAAAATTGTTTCCGTTCCATATTGACAACATCTAAATTATATAGAGCTTGACTATTTTTGTTGACTCAATATAATCCATAATTACTAAAGATTCACGAATACAAATCGGTAATTGTTGAATTATATTGCAATGAAGTTCATAAATTCCAAAAAGTGGTTCCAAAAATTGGGCTTCTTTAATTCGTTTAAGAAATAAATTTTTAAGTGAATCATATTGATGATAATTAAAACGTCTCGATTGCCAAATTGATTTAAATTTAATTTTAATTGGAATTGAATTAAATTCGTGCAGAAAAGATTGATGAACATTTTGATAGCTAAGGAATTGCTGAGATTAAAACCAAATTTTGGCTCGGCCATACAAATCATTTTTTATCACCGATAATTTATCCGGAATGTAATACTGTTTAATTTTATAAAAACGCACAAATTTAATCAAAACTTTTTTCGGACTTTCGTCAAAATTTCCTTCAAATTTACGGTATTTTATTTCTGAATTAAAGACGTTAATTCTATCAACAATATTATTCACCATAGACATTTCTCCACCGCTACTATTTGTTGTATTTGAATTCGTATTGTTAATTTTACGAAATAATCTGTTACATCTTGTCGTAATCGTCTATTGTCTACTGTAATATTTGAAATTAAATTTTCGTTTAAAGTTTCGTTATTTTGATCATCTTTTAATTTTGTAATTTCTAATTTTTTTTTGATTAAAAGTTCGCAATTCCTTTAATTCGTTAAGTAATGTTATGTAAGCTAGTCGTAATTGATACATTTCTTTCACATATTAGTTATTTACAGAATTACTTTCAATACGATTAATATTATTTTCATAATTAACATCAATTGAGGGCAAATTATTTTCCTCCTCATTCGGTAATATAATGGTCCGGTCACCAATTCCATTCATTACACCGTCATATTCTATATTACTTTCATAAGCAGTATTATTATTTTTATTACTTTTGTATTTTTCGTTTTCTTCCGCGTATCAATCGTTGATCGTATTATTTTCTGCAGTGAATATTTGGATGCCTGCTTGTATAAAACTCGTGTCCTCGGTTCGGGCTCCAATGCAATAAACAGTCTTTTGAGAAATGTTATGAAATTAAATTAAATATGTAAATATCAGGTGTACAAATAAGTTTCCGCCGTTTGACAAAAGTTGCCGCCACCAGTAAGTTATGGTTAAAATTGTCAGATGTAAACGTCATTATCGTAAGGTTGGACATCAGTCAACAACATATCCTTATAATATTAGTGATTTTTTATCAGTATAATATATTCTTTTGTGTGCGAAAATGTCGAGTTTTGAGCCAAATAAGCGTCATTTGCGGGAACTTTTGATTTACTTCTTCAATTTGAAGAATCTGCAGCTGAGGCGTATGGATTGCTTGTAGAAGCTCCTAACTTTAAATTAAAAGTAAAAAAACTGTCAAAATTAATTAAAAATAAATAAACAATATAAATAAAAAATAAAAAATATAAATAATAAACTAACTAACTAACCACCCAGGAACACCTGTCCCAGTCGAGCCCCGCCGGGCAGCCCTGTCAAACCGCAGAAGTTCATAAATACGTGTCCGCTTAAGCTAAGGTCGTGCGCGCACCACTTTGCACTATTGCGTGCGAAAAATTTTCTAAGTTTGGTTTTTTAACTGTCACTTGTATATAGCAAGCTTTATACAAGTGTACCATTAACAACTAATTCTGCAGTCAGGCAGGCGCTAATCTGCTCGACCGAGTCAGACGGTAGTGAGCAGTGCCGAGTGGTCAATAACTAATAAAACAAAATAATGTGTGCTGCGTGCGAGCACCCACCAATAATGTTCTACTTCAATATGAAGAAATCTGCGGCTGAGGCCCATCGAATGCTTTCAAATACTTATGGCGAGACCGCTATTAGTGAAAGAACGTGTCGTGAGTGGTTTCAATGCTTCAAGAACGGTGATTTTGTTACCTTCACATTTACGATCACTGGCGAAAGGAATAATTTATTTGCTACCAAAGGAAAATCCGGTAATTTATATATATTGTTGTTTAAATTGTTATCAAATTCAGTATTAAAATAGGAGATTAAACAAATAAAACTTTGAAATTAAAATAAACAAATTTATTTAAAGTTAAACGAATTAAAATGTTTATATGTTGTCTTATATTTATATTTATACATGTCTGAATATAGAGAATAAAATAAATGTTTAAATACAAAAATAAAAAAATTTATTTTAATTGCAATAGAATAATGAATTGTATGGTTTATAATCAGACTTCTTAATATCATAGAAAATTCTACACTTAATTTTAAATTTTCATATATATATAATAACAAAAAGAGAAATTGTTTGTATGTATACTTTAATTGTATTAGTAATATAATAAATCACGGTAGCGAACATCGACAATGATACTGACAAAATAAATGATAACTTTCTGGCTGCAATTATTGGTACAGCAAAAAAACTAACAAAAACAAGTACAAAACGTCTAAAACAAGACGTGTAAATACATCAAAACCGTGTTTCAATGAGGAATGTCGCGACAAAAAACATGAATTCTCCAACCTCCTTGATATCTGTAAAAAATCTGAATTCTGTCAATCTTCTGTTTTGGTATATATTACGGAAAAAGCTAAATACCAGAAACCTTTATGTAGTAACAAAGAAAAGCACAATTCTGATATTATTGAAACTTTAATAAATACCCGTGACTCTAAAGTTTATTGGACACTACTTAACAAGTTTAGATATATAATAAAACAAAAAAACAAAATTGAAGTTGAAGAGTGGATTAATTACTTTTGGCAAAAATTCTCGGCAACCATATATACGGAAACAATATGGTACGATACCAATTATCACCCAGCTTTAGATGCTGAAATATCAACTGCTGAAATTAAATTGGCTTTAAATCTATGTAAAAATGAAATATCTTCGGGTTCCGACAATATATCTTATGAATTCTATAAAAACCTACCAGATAATTGGCTATTATATTTAACTTGCTTGTTTAATAAAATCCTCACAACTTCCTCAGTACCTGATGATTGGTGTCGTATAATTGCTATCATGCTTTATAGAAAAGGTAATGCACTTAACCCGAACAACTACAGAACTATAGTGCTGGTGAATAACATAACAAAAGTATCTACTCAAATTATATCAAAAAAACTCAAGTATTGAATAAACGAGACAGACGCACTAACTGAATTTCAATCCAGCTTCCGACCAGGTCTTTCCTGTTTGGTTAATATCTTTACGCTCAATGCTTTGATTCAGATACAATTATCCCGTACAAACAATAAAATGTTTGCTATATTTGTTGATTTTAGTCAGGCTTTCGAGTCAGTACCATACCAGTTACTAAGACAGAAATTGTTTTATCTCGGAGTTAGCACAACGTTTATGAAAACTTTTAATTTCTTTTACGGGAAAGCCACTATTGTGGTTAAATTAAACAACGTGGTCTCAGAACCAACAGAGGTAAACAGAGGAGTACTCCAGAGAAAGGTTTTGAGTCCGCAACTCCTCACCTTGTTCTTGAGTGACATAGAACGCTTTTTCCGTGATCGTGATTCGTACGGTATAGAAATTAACGATTAGTTTGATGTCATATTACTGGCTTATGCTGATGATATCATGATCCTAGCCTCCTCCGAACCACACTTAATTCATAAAATCAAATTATTACAAGAATATTACACTATTAATAACTTTACTATTAACATCTCCAAAACAAACGTTATTCCTTTTGGCAAGGCAGGAAGACCTCGCAAATGTGCAGATACTTTTAAACACAACAATGAATTAATTGAAAAAATCGATTTATATACATAGCTGGGAATCATATTTGCGAATTTTTCATTTTTACTTCCAAGGCTTCTGCGAGAACATCAACCACTAAAATAGCTCTAAACTCCCTGCTGAAAATTATCAAATCTGCAAAAATATATAAATGGCAACATATTACCCTGCTACTTAACAACTTAATTATGAACACCTTAATGTATGTTATACAAGTATGTGGACTAAGATATTATAAGGAGTGCGACATTTTTCAGTCATTATTTTATAAAAGATTACTGGGTATACCAAATTACATATTTACATTGGAGACGCAATCTTTCCCAATCGAAGTGCGGATACTTAAGCACACATTGAAATATTTATGTACAATTGTGAATATGAAGGATAACCGTTACCCAAGAATTTGTTTTGATAAATTGCGATCTATAAATTCTTCAAATGATGTTAACCCGAAGTTTAATTGGTGCTATCAGGTTAAACATATTTTTTTACTTTGGGAATGTCAGATTCTTGGTCAAATCTGTGCGACGGAAACTTGCAGTCATTTCCCGAGATCATAAATTAATATCAGTCGCATCTCCAGATGCTGGACCTCGACAAACTGTATCAATCAAGTTCTCTTTATTTTTTTCACCTTTGAACATCACACAACACAGAGAATTATCTGACTATAAATATTACAATGAAATTCAAAACCCAGATAGCGTAAATTAGACTGATGGGTAGTAAGTTTGGTCGTATAATCGTAAACAATTAGAAAATGGACTTTAACGTCAATCGCCAATGCACTAAATGTTACACCGAAAATGATGATATTTACACTCAAACTTGGCTTTCAACGTTGAATTCTGCTGATATCTACACTGCTAGCATTTTATATAAATACTGTTGCGATTCTATCAAAATTAATGATGAATTTGTTATTTCACAATTGTAATATGCGAAACTTTATATTTTCCGCCTTAGTTCTATAATTCGATATAAATTTATATCTATATAAATACACGTAACTTTTTATGTATTTATTTGTACATGTATTTGTGTACATATATATATATATATAAGGATGTTGAATAAGTTCTCGCTGTTTTAAAATAGATGGCGTTACAGGAACTGTGTGCGTGCAGTTTAAGATGGTAATGCATCTATAAAGAACTACAATAAGCTAGCTTAAAATTCAATGTACGTCATTTCGCCGAAGTACAAATAACTTTTATTCATAGTGTTAAACAAGTCGAATTTCGTGCCAAAAAATGGTATATGCGGGGAATTTTAATGCACTACTTTATTAATTAAAAATCTGCAGCTGAAGTACAGAAAATTCTTGTTGAGGCTTACCACAACCATGCTCTGTCGGAAACAACATGCAGAGATTGGTTTAGACGCTTCAAAAATAATGATTTTAATGTTGAAGATAAAGAACGCTTTGGCGCACCGAAAAAGTTTGAAGACGAAGATTTGGAGGCATTACTTCAGGATGACTTATGTAAGACATTAGCTGAACTTGCAGAATCATTAGGAGTTGATCACAGAACAGTTTAGGAACGTTTGAAAGCATTAGGAATAATGTAAAAGCAAAGACAGTGGGTGTCGTACGAGGTGAAAAAAAGAGACGTCGTACGACACAGCGTCTTTTTACGTCTTTACAGCTGCTTCAACAGCAGAAAAGGAAAGGTATTTTGCATCGTATCGTGACTGGCGATGAAAAGTGGATACACTACGATAACCCTAAGCGTAGAAAATCGTGGGGTTAGCCCGGCCATGCGTCAACACCATATCGTCAGCAAAACCGAATATCCATGATTCAAAGCTTTAGCTCTGCATTTGGTGGGATCAGCTGGGTGTAGTTTATTATGAGCTGCTCAAATTGAATGAAACCGTCACGGGAGATCGCTGTCGACTATAATTGATGCGCCTGACCTGAGCATTGAAGGAAAAACGGCCGCTATACGAGCAGAGACCCGAATGTCATGCTGCAAAGTGATTTTGCAGCATGATAACGCATGGCCACATGTTGCAAAACCAGTAAAAACCTACTTGGAATCGTTAAAATGGGAAGTCCTACCTCACCAGCCGTATATATCAGACATTGCCCCTTCCGATTATCAATTGTTACGATCGATGACCATGGCCTGACTGAGCAGCATTTCCATTTTTATCAAGATGCCAAAAAATGGGTCGACTCTTGGATAGCCTCAAATGACGTGTCATTTTTTCGACGTGGAATTAATATGCTACCAGAGTGATGGAAAAAGTAGTAGCTGGCTATGCACAATACTTTCAGTTTTATGTTTTTTTAATAATTTTTAAAAATAAACCATTCATTTACACGAAAAAATCATTGAGAACTTATTCAAAATCACAATATACAGGGTGCGTCATCACAATCCGGACAAAATGAATAAAATGTTTAAACAAAGTTTTAATAATGGAGACTGAAATATTACAAAAAATCTTTTTACATGTAACTTTAGGGATTCCTATACAGTACAGTTTTTCAATATATGCCCTATTAGCTTCAATAACGGCTTCAAATCTTGCGCTGAAGCATCCTAACATCGTGATATTAGGATGCCGGGACTTGTTGGTGACCCTTTCAACTACGCTCCATACGTAGAAATTAAAATCTGCGCTGTTAGGATGTTTGGATCAAAATATATCAACGGTATCTGAGAGTCAGTTTTGGACTAAATGGCTCTCGTGGGCTCGTGCACCGTCCTGCTGGAGAGCATCTGTCGTATCTTTAGTATATGACTTACTAAAGTGGACACCCGCGGATCTTCATCCTCATCCAAGGGAAAAGTCCTGTCGTCACCTAGTGAACGTAAAAAGGTTAAAAAGAAGAAGCCATCTACTGTGTGTTCGCCACCGAAGGAAAATGAGGCTTCGCTTCTTCTGTGCGAAGGATTGGGTAAGGAGTAACACCAGATCCGAAGCTTCGTGTGTCCGGCTTACAGACAGGCCATACAAGCCACTGTAAGCAAGAGAAGATGAAATTCCTACAGCTCAACTTGAACCACTGCGAGACCGCGCAAAACCTCCTGTGGCAGACCATATGCGAACAGAAGGTAGATGTAGCGATCATTTGCGAGCAGTACAAGAATTTGGAAGGGTTACGGGCATGGACATCCGATCTCTCAGGACGTGCAGCAATATGGATTTCCGGGAAACACTTTATCCAGGAAGTTCCGCTGAGCCCGAATGAAGGATTCACCTGGGCTAAGGTGGGAGACATGTATGTCTACAGCGTATTGTAGACATGATGTATAGTTGATGAACTCGAAGCCCTGCTTCGACAACACATTGATCACGTGAGGAATCGAAGACCGGCCATAATAGCAGGCGACTTTAATGCGTGGGCTACGGATTGGGGAAACAGAGATGCAAACAGACGAGGTGAGATCGTTCTGGATTCCTTTGCTTCGCTGGATGTCGTTCTGCTTAACAGCGGATCGATTCCCACTTTCAACAGGATCGGAAACACATCCATCGTAGACTTGACCTTTGTCAGCGAGTGCTTGGTTGCACGAATCACATCATGGCTAATGAGTGATCACTATACATACAATGATCACCAAGCCGTTTGCTTCGAGGTTTTCGGTTCTATTAACAGGTACTCGAAAGGGAAGTCACAGTCTCCGACTTGGAACCGTAAGTCCTTTGACCGAGAATCCTTTAATGCTATGATGGAGAAAGATATCATATTGTCAGGATCTCCAGAGCATATGGCATCTCAATTGATGTCAATGGTCAGCAATGCCTGCGATGCGTCCATGGCAAGGTCCTCAAAGGTGAACCGTCACCAACCAGTCTACTGGTGGAATAACGAGATCGCGGATCTGAGGAAAAAGTGCCATCGTACTAGTAGACTTGCGAAACGAGCCCGGGGGCGATAGAGTCATGATCTCTTGGAACAAGAACATCGAAATGCTCGATATGCTGTCCGTAAAGCGATCAAGGCCAGCAAGCGTATTGGTTGGAAGGAACTTTGCAGCGAAGTCGATGAAGACCCATGGGAAAGGCTTTACAAGACCATCATAACTAAACTGAGAATGTCTACAATGTCGCCTCCGACATGTCCGGACTTGCTCGGTAAGATTGTGGAAACGCTCTTCCCACAACAACACAGTACGTTACATACTGTGGATCTACCCGTCGATGAGACAGACATACCACTGTTTACTAGAGAAGAACTGGAGAAGGCCTGCAACAAGACCGGGGACTTAAAGGCCCCAGACCCGGACGGCGTTCCAAACGTTGCCCTTAAAGCCGCCATCAGGTCCAGACCAGAACTCTTCCTCGTATTATACAACACTTGTCTTCGTGAAGGAATATTTCCGACACGGTGGAAGCGGCAGCGGCTAGTTAGGGTAAAATGCCGCCTGATGACTCATCATCTTACCGGCCAATTTGCCTGTTGGATTCAATAGGCAAAGTTTTGGAGAGGATCATCCGCTACCGGTTGGAGGAATTCAGCGAAGGACCCCAAGGACTATCGGAAAAGCAGTATGGTTTCCGGAAGGGGAGATCAACGACCGATGCCATTGAAGTCGTAGTTAACACTGCTCGGAAAGCAATCGAAGTTACACGCTGGAAAAGAGGTTCCAAAAAGTATTGCGCCATCATAACGTTGGATGTAAAGAATGCGTTTAACTCGGCGAGCTGGAGCTGCGTCACGAACGCCCTGAGTTCGATGAGGGTTCCTGCATACATCAGAAGAATAATCGCAAGTTACTTCTGTGATAGAACTGTGATGTACGGCACCGATGCCGGACCCAGGACCTACAACATCACCGGCGGTGTTCCACAGGTTTGTTTTAGGGCCTTTGTTGTGGAACATGATGTACGACGCGGTTCTTAGACTTCCGATGCCCATTGATGTCGAGACCATTGGCTTTGCAGACGATGTAGCCTTGGTAGTCGTCGGTAAATTTATAGAGGAGGTGATTGGCTCATCAAACAGGGCCGTTGCAACTGTCCGCAAGTGGATGTCATCGGTTGGACTGTAGCTTGCAGATCAAAAAACCGAGGAAATCCTTGTGACGAGTAGGAAAGTGAGAGAAACTATCACTCTCACCGTCGGGAATAGCGAAATTCTTTCGAAACCATTTCTTCGGTACCTTGGAGTTCAAATAGATGCCAGACTCCGGTTTCATGAGCATCTATCTATCGGTTTTTCATCGCTGTTTGGTTTTGTTTTGCGTTGATAGGAATGCACACAATTGAAGTTATAGATGTATTTGTAAAATCTGGTATTTGTCAAAGGTGCACTAATTGGAAATTAACAAAAGGTATCATCGAATATGAATTGTGGAAGGAAAGTCACATGGAAGTGTGTAGTGCTAATCATCAAGAAAGTTCTGGCAAAATGGAGGTCGATGCGGTAAAGGAAAGGTTTGCACTCTCAAAAGAATTGCTTGGCGTAAAGTATGAGTTTTATATAGGCGACAGCGATATAAAGACCTTCAAAGCTCTACAAGATCTAAATCCTTACGATGATCTTCTTGTGAAAAGGAATTATGTGTTGGCCATATCTAAAAGAATATGGCCAACTTATATATATTACTTCGTGCAGTAAAGAAGAGCATAAAGGGCCTCGGCGGGAAAGGTGCGGGAAAATTAACCGACAAGGTTATTTCTGATTTGAACATATACTACCGTTTGGCGATTAGGAGACATCCAAATTCTGCGGAGGACATGAAAAATGCTGTATCATAATATACTATCTATCATAATATAATATCATAATATAATATAATATCTATCATTATGTCTTCTATCATAATATTTCAACTAATGTAACTCCGCAGCACATGTACTGCCCCGTGGGCAAAGATAGTTGGTGCAAGTGGTGCGTTGCTGAAGCTTACGGCACTCTAAAATCTTTCAACATGAGCC
>JABFPR010000039.1:0-22652 GCA_022817345.1 Neoscelio sp. ZL-2020
GGTCTAATCTCGGGTATTTCAATATGAAAATTAGGAGTACTTTGATGCTGAATAAATTAGCTAATTAAGGCCTTTCAAGACAGGCTCTAAGAGAAAAAATGATGGGAACACCATCGCAAAGAATAGTAAGCCAGCTCCCATAATTAGTAATTTATTTCTAGGTTGGATTTCATTTGACATAATAAACCTCCATTCCATAACTGCCGGAGTATGCCTAATATAAAATACGGAGACAGTCAACATATTTTATGAAAGGGCACGTTAAAAGTTTTTTTCATGTTTCACGCTGCCTCGTGGTTAAATTTGAAATTTTAGAAAGAGTTACGTATTATTTGAAATTCTTGTATACTGTTTTGAGTCAGTTAAATAGATAATGAAGTGCAGGACATGGTTTTAATTTTACAAGATGGTAAATGCTTTTGGGGAAAATCAGTAGGTAAAAAAGGCAAGTGCATAGGTGAGGTCTGTTTTACCACTGGTATGACCGGTTATCAGTATACTATAACAGACCCTTCTTTTGCTGATCAAATTATAACGTTCACTTTTCCTCATATTGGTAATGTCGGAATAAATTACAAGGATAATGAAGGAGAAAAAATTTTTGCAAGTGGTGTGGTTATGCGTGAACTTTCTTCTATGTCCCACCCTTCTTCATATATCAGTTTAAATGATTGGTTAGAGAAAAATAACGTGATTGGGATATCAGGAGTTGATACTAGAGCTTTAACGAGATATTTGAGAAAACATGGATCTCAAAATGGAATGATATGCCCGTCAAGCGAGACGCATGTGGTGGATGAATTGAGGGAGTACAAATCTGTAAATGGAATAGAAATAACCAATAAAGTTAGCTTGCATAGTAAATTTAAAAGTGATCTTAATGCAAAATATAGGGTTGTAATCGTTAATTTTGGCGTAAAAATCAGTATAGTTTCATGCTTGATAGAACTTGGTTGTACAGTTGAATTAATCAAACCAAGCACAGGTTTTGCTCAAAAAGTGTTGAGTATGAATCCAGATGGTATAGTGCTTTCAAATGGTCCTGGTGATCCGCAAGGAATAGGAGAAAGTGTAGTTTCAGAGATAGACATTATTATAAAATCTAAAATACCAATTTTTGGCATATGCATGGGTCATCAATTACTTGCGATTACTTTGGGGGCAAAGACCATCAAGATGGATATTGGTCACCGAGGGAGTAACCATCCAGTTTATGATGTAAGTAGTGGAAAAGTTGAGATCACTAGCCAAAATCATGGTTTTATTGTTGATTCAGCTTCTCTTCCAAGTAATGTTGAAATTACTCACATTTCTCTGTTTGATAATAGTGTAGAGGGAATAATGATGAAGGATTACTCAGTCTTTTCTGTGCAATATCATCCAGAAGAAGCGCCAGGTACGCATGATTCGCATTATTTGTTTAGACGTTTTATTAAAAATATTGTGTTGTATAAAATGAAATCTGCATGATTTTAATCAGGGTAGGTTTTATTGCTTGATTTTTTAATTTTAGGCGTTTAGTATTAAATACAATAAAAGCTTGAGTTAAGGTACTAAAACAGCGTTCTCTTAACAAATTTTTGTGGAGGAGTGACCGAGTGGTTAAAGGTAACAGACTGTAAATCTGTCCGCATTGCGTACGTGGGTTCGAATCCTACCTCCTCCATTGTGCGGGTATAGCTCAATGATAGAGCTCTAGCCTTCCAAGCTAGTGACGTGGGTTCGATTTCCACTATCTGCTCTTTTTTTTGTTGTATTTTTATAAAATCAACATATTATTTATTGATGTATTTGTATTTTAGGTAGAAAAGTTCAAATTATGACAGCAGTAGTGGAAGCATTTGGAAAGCCGCATGTAAATGTGGGAACAATAGGACATGTGGATCATGGGAAGACAACGTTAACAGCGGCGATAACAAAGCATTATGGAAATTTTGTAGCGTACGATCAGATAGATAAGGCGCCAGAAGAAAGGAAAAGGGGGATAACGATAGCAACAGCGCATGTTGAGTATCAGACGGAAAAAAGGCATTATGCGCACGTTGATTGTCCTGGACATGCTGACTATGTAAAGAACATGATAGTAGGTGCAGCACAGATGGATGCGGCGATATTGGTAGTGTCGGGGGTTGATGGGCCAATGCCACAAACGAGAGAGCATATATTGCTAGCGAAGCAGGTAGGTGTTGGATATATCGTGGTGTATATAAATAAAGCTGATGTTGCTGATGCTGATATGATAGATTTGGTAGAAATGGAAGTGAGGGAATTGCTGAATAAATACGGATTTCCAGGAGATGAAGTGCCTGTGGTAGTGGGGTCTGCATTGAAAGCGCTGGAGGATGACAGTAGCGAATATGGAAAGAAATCAAGAGATAAATTGATGGAAAAGTTAGATGAGTATGTGGCAGTTCCACCAAGGCCTGTGGATTTACCATTTTTATTGCCAATCGAGGATGTATTTTCGATATCGGGGCGAGAAACGGTAGTAACAGGAAGGATAGAGAAGGGAGAGATAAAGACGGGAGAAGAGATAGAAATAATAGGTCTGAAAGCGACGCAAAAGACGATATGCACAGGTGTAGAAATGTTTAAGAAGTTGCTGGATAAGGGGAGTGCAGGACTCAATGTAGGAATATTGTTAAGAGGAACAAAAAGAGAAGAAGTGGAGAGAGGGCAAATATTAGCAAAACCGGGGACGATAACGCCGCATAGAAAGTTTAGGGCGGAGGTTTATATATTAAAGAAAGAGGAAGGAGGAAGGCATACACCATTTTTTGCAAATTACCAGCCACAGTTTTATTTAAGGGCAACGGATGTAACTGGGAGCATAAAATTGCTAGATGGGAAGGAGATGGTAATGCCAGGAGATAATGTGAGTGTAGAAGTAGAATTGCAAGTACCGATAGCAATGGATAAGGGATTTCGTTTTGCGATAAGAGAAGGCGGTAGAACTGTTGGTTCTGGTGTTGTTTCTGAAATTTTGGAGCGAGTGTAGTAACTAAGATGAAGCAAGATATATATATTAACATTAAGGCTTTCGATTGTTCTTTATTGGAGGAGTGTGTTCGAAAATTTGTTGATGAATTAAAGCGGTCCAATACAAAATTATCTGGTCCAATTGCGTTGCCAAGATAAGATTCTAAATTTATTGTTAATAGATCCCCTCACGTTGATAAAAAATCTCGTGAACAGTTTGAAATGAGAATTTCTAGGCGTTTGATTGTTTTACATGATCTTACTCCTACTATGATGCAGATGCTTACAGGTTTATCTTTTTCTGCTGGCGTAGAAGTGGATTTAAAAGTCAAGGAAGTTAAGGTTTAGGAGAAGGAAATGAAGAGAATAAATTCACTGAGGAGAATTGGTTTATTAATGACGAATATTGGTCATACTGCTGTATACTCTGAAATAGTCGCATGGCTGTAACTTTATTGCATCTCAGCGAAGCTCATATTGTTGATATAAAAGGACAAGATAAGTGTGGCTATAATTCAGTCGTTTTAGGCACAGGAGATTTTAAAAATATAGCAAAACCTCAGTTGGAATATTTAAAGAAAAAGGGTGTAAATAATAAATGTAAGTTATACGAAAGTAGATTAAATGACCTGTCGGGAATAGAATGTGGTAAAAAAGTGGGAATCAATCATTTTGTGGTTGGTCAATATCTTGATATTACGGGTTATTCTATAGGTAAAAGATTTGCTGGTGTGATGAAGCGGCATAACTTCAGTGGGCTTAGGGCATCTCATGGTGTTTCTATTGCTCACAGATCACAAGGTTCCACTGGTCAATGTCAGGATCCTGGTAGAGTATTCAAAGGAAAGAAAATGGCTGGTCATTTAGGTAGCAGCAGAATAACTGCACAAAATATGAAGATATTATCCATTGATCATGAAAATAGTATGATTGCTGTGAAGGGTAATAATGTTCCTGGGTTTAAAAATTCCTATGTTTTTGTAAGAGATGCAGTTAAAAAATCTTTACATAAAGATGTTCCTTTTCCGGTAGGTTTACTGTTAGATGTAAATGATGATGCTAGTAATTTGGTAAGTTAGTTATGTAATGTAATTTAGTTAATCTATCTAATAATAATGTAGGTACTCCTCAGCTCAATCCTTTGATATTTTCTGCTAAACAAAAATTGAGTATTTTGCATGATATAGTGAGATGGCAATTAGCAAAGAGAAAAGCTGGTACTCATAAAACAAAAGGTATCAGTGATGTCTCTGGTACAACAGCTAAACCTTATGGTCAAAAACGTACCGGTAGGGCAAGACAAGGGAGCTTGCGATCTCCTCAATTTAGAGGTGGTGGGGTTATTTTTGGCCCTGTTGTGAGGAGTCATAGTTATTCTCTTAATAAGAAGGTACGCAAATTTGGTTTAAAAATTGCTTTATCTCTAAAGTATTTTAATAATCAAGTAATTATTCTGGATAATTTAAATATTGATGTGAAGAAAACGTCTGAAATGTGTAAATGTATTAAAAATTTTAAATTTTCTTCCTTTTTGATAGTTGGTGATTATGGAGATGATTTGTTGCGTGCTGTTAGAAACTTGCATTATGTAGACTTAATCAAACCTATTGGGTTAAATGTCTTTGATATATTGAATCACGAATGCGTGATGTTGACAAAGGATACTTTAAAGCATCTTGAAGGTAGATTGTTATGATCAAATATAATAATACAATAAAATCTCCTATAATTACAGAGAAGGCCTCTTTTTTGAGGGAGAAGTTTAATAAATATTCTTTGTATGTTTTTGTAAATGTAAATAAGCGTCAAATAAAGTTGGCAATAGAGTCTCTATTTGATGTTAAAATTTCTTCTATAAATGTTGTTAGAATTAAGCCTAAATATAGGCGGTTCAGGGGTGTGATTGGTTGTGAAAAACAGAAAAAGAAAGTTTATTTTTCTTTGATAGATGGTCAAAAATTAGATATAATGAGCGTTTAATATGGGTATGAAATTTGTTAATCCTGTTACTCCGTCTTCTCGTGGGACTGTGTTAGTAAGTAAAGTTGGTTTATCAAAAGATGAGCCAGAAAAGTCTCTTACATCCGGTAAAAGGTCAAGTGGTGGAAGAAATAATTATGGTAGAATTACAACTCGTCATAGGGGTGGTGGTCACAAAAAGAAGTATAGAGTTATAGATTTTAAGCGTAATAGAAGCGGTCAGGGTATAGTTGAAAAAATAGAGTATGATCCAAATAGAAGTGGGTTTTTATCATATAAGGAAGACGATATTAAGTCTTATATATTAGCTCCTCAAGGTATGAAGCCTGGTGATATTGTTACAGCTGAAAATGATGCTGATATTTTGCCAGGTAATTGTTTGCTACTCAAGTATATACCTGTTGGTTCTTTCGTTCATAATGTTGAGCTGAAGCCAGGTAATGGTGCTGCGATTGCTAGAGCTGCTGGTTGTTATGCGCAAATCGTTGGTCGTGATGGCCAATATGTTTTATTACGACTCAGGTCTGGTCAAATTAGGTTGATTTTATCTTCTTGCAAGGCTACTATTGGTGTAGTATCTAACCCTGACCATAAGAATAGAAAGCTGGGTAAAGCTGGAAGAAGTAGGTGGCTTGGAATTAGACCTACTGTGCGTGGGGTTGCAATGAATCCGGTTGACCATCCTCATGGAGGTGGGGAAGGAAAAACCTCTGGTGGTCGTCATCCTGTTACTCCTTGGGGTGTTGCAACAAAAGGAAAGAAAACTCGGAGGAAAAATAAATCTAGTGATAAGTATATAAAACAATTGAAAGGTTAGTTTATGAGTAGATCTGCGTGGAAGCCTCCTTTTTGTCATCCTTCTATATTAAAGTCGGTGAATAATGCTTCAAACAAGGGGTTTGTTAACATGGCTATAAAAGTTCATTCCAGGGCTTCTGTAATTCTTCCTAATTGTTTAGGTTTAAAGTTTGCTGTTTATAATGGTAAGGATTACATTCCTGTTAATGTTAATGATCAGAATATGATAGGTCATAAGTTTGGTGAATTTTCGCCCACTCGTAAATTTACTGGGCATAGTGGTGATAAAAAGGTGACAAGAAGGTAATTGATATGAAAAACAGAGATGTAATAGTTAAAGCTGGTTCTAGGGTTTTGAAATCAACTCCTCGTAAATTGAATTTGGTTGCTGGTTTAGTACGTAATAAAAAAAGTTTCTTTTGCCACTGTGCAATTAAGATTTTGTGAAAAGAAAGCTGCGGGTCTTATAAGGAAGGTATTAAATTCTGCGATTGCTAGTGCTCAATATAATTATGGATTGGATATCGATAATTTATATATAAAAGAAATTTCAATAGGTAAGTCTCTTACTTTGCGTAGGGTATGTCCAAAAGCCATGGGTAGAGCTAATAGAGTTAGTAAACGTTATAGTAATATAACTGTAAAATTGGGGGAAATTATATGATTCATAAAAATAGAAAATTAATAAGGAAAGTGCAAAAGTATGGGAAACGTTAATCCTAAAGGATTTAGGTTAAAGATAATTAATACTTGGTTGTCTGTTTGGTATGCTGAGAAGGGTTATAAACAAGGGTTGCATCAAGATTTATCTATTCGCAGTTATATAAATGGATCTTTTAAGCATGCTGGTGTTTCTAAAGTAATTATAGAGCGTACAATCGATTTGGTGTCTGTAATAATACATTCTTCTAGACCTGGAGTGATAATAGGTAAGAAAGGCTCAGATATTGAGAAGATAAAGCAAAAAATAGCTGAAAAAGTAAAAAATAATGTGGAAGTGGATGTAGTAGGAGTTAAAAGGTCTGAAATAGTTGCAACTTTAATATCAAACAGCATTGCGCAACAGTTAGAAAAAAGGGTTTCATTTAGAAGAGCGATGAAAAAAGCTATTCAAAGTTGTTTGAGGATGGGTGCTAGAGGTATTAAAGTAAGTTGTTCTGGGCGCCTTGGAGGAGCTGAGATAGCTCGTACTGAATGGTATAAAGAAGGTCGTTTGCCTTTACACACTTTACGTGCTAATATAGATTATGCTTTTTGTGAAGCAAAAACTATGTATGGTATTATAGGAGTTAAGGTTTGGGTTTATATTGGTAATTAAGGTATATTGAGATGTTTGTTCCCAAAAAGAGTAAATATAAGAAGGTATTTAAGGGGCGAATTAGGGGTAATACAAAAGGTGGTAGCACATTATCTTTTGGAGATTATGGCTTAAAAGGTGTAGAAGCAGGTAGGATTCAGTCTAAGCATATTGAAACTGCAAGGCGTGTAATATCTAGAACATTAAAACGCTCTGGTAAAGTGTGGATAAGAATTTTTCCTGATACCCCTGTTAGTAAAAAGCCGGCGGATGTGCGTATGGGTAAAGGGAAAGGTGGTGTTGAATTTTGGGTGTTTAAGGCTAAGCCCGGTAGAATGTTGTTTGAAATTAGCAGTGATGTTCCCATGCATTTAGCAAAATTGGCGCTTGAAAAGGCAACCGCTAAGCTTCCTATGAAGTGTAAATTTGTATCTAATCATGATTAAATGGAGTTGCAATGGATATAGCTGACATTGAATCGAGGTCTTCACAAGAATTGCATGAAATTCTTGTAAATTTGAGAAAAGAGTTTGTTAATTTGGTTTTTCAAAAGAAGTTGGGGCAGTGCAACAATATTTCGCGTTTTAGCTTAATAAGAAAGAGCATAGCTCGTATTCTGACTATATTAAATAGAAGAGAGGAAAAGAATGCCTAAAAAGGTTTTTTGTGGTACTGTAACTAAGGCTAAGTGTGATAAGACTGTAAAGGTTTCGGTATTGCAAGTGTATAAGGATGAGCTGTATAAAAAGGTTATAAAAAATACAAGAAGTATACAGCACATGATGAGAATAATAGTTGTAAAGAAGGGGACAAGGTTTTATTACAAGAACACAAGCCTATTTCTACTACTAAAAAATGGGTTGTTGTTAATAGCTCACATTGAATGGGATATTTATATGATTCAAAAAAATACATTGTTGGAAGTAGCTGATAATTCTGGTGCGCGTGCGGTGCTTTGTATCGGTTTATTGGGTGGTAGAAAGTCTGCATCTGTAGGTGACACAGTTATTGTATCTACTAAATCTATTACTCCAAGAGGGAAGGTTGAGAAGGGAAAAGTATATAGAGCAGTTGCGGTGAGGGTGAAAAGCCCTATTAGAAAATCTGATGGTTCTGTGATTCGTTTTTCTAGCAATACTGTAGTTTTGATTAACGATCAAGGTGAACCACTTGGCACTCGGGTATTTGGTCCGGTAAAAAAGTTATCATCTGGTTCTTTTATGAAGATAATGTCATTAGCTGTTGAGGTTTTATAATGAATGCTAAAATAAAAAGTGGTGACGACGTTATAGTTTTAACTGGTAGAGATAAGGGAAAAATTGGTAAAGTGATTAAAGTTGTGACATGTGATGCTAAAAAGAAAGTAATTGTTTCTGAGGTAAATGTACATAAGAGACACACTAAACCAAAAGCTGGTAGTGGTGGTGGTATATTAAATAAAGAGTTAGCTATTGATATATCCAACGTTGCAACATTGGACCCTAAATACAAAGCTCCAACTAGAGTGGGGTTTAAGGTTATAGACGATAGAAAAGTGCGTTTTGCAAAAGTTTCTGGAGAAGTGATAGATTAGGTTGATATGTTTAAAGAATTGTATAAAGATAGCATAGTAAAGTCCTTAAAGGATAAGTTTAATTACGGCAATATAATGCAAGTGCCTAAACTTGTCAAGGTGTGTATCAATATGGGCGTTGGAGATGCTGCTACAGATAGTAAAGCAATAAATGAACCACTTGATAGCCTATATTTGATTGCTGGGCAGAAGCCTTTATCAACTTTTGCAAAAAAATCTATTTCTGGCTTCAAGATCAGAAAAGGTGCTACAGTAGGTTGCAAAGTAACTTTGCGTAGAGATAAAATGTATGAGTTTTTAGAAAGATTGATATATATTGCTTTGCCAAGGGAAAAAGATTTTAGAGGATTTAGTGTGAAGCAATTTGACGGTAATGGTAATTTTTCCTTTGGTATAAAGGAACATATCTCGTTTTTAGAAATAGACTATGATAAAATAAGTAAAATTAGAGGTATGGATATTAATATTATAACAAGTGCAGTTAGTGATAAGGAAGCAAAGGAATTATTACTGGCTCTTAAATTTCCTTTTTTTGATTAATTGAGAAGAGAAATATATGGCAAAAAATCTATAATAAAAAGAAATCTTCGCAGAATAAAGCTGTGCGATCAATATAAAGAAAAAAGAGAGAAATTGAAATCTATAATAAATAATAAGAATTTGTCTATTGTAGAAAGGTTTGCAGCTCAAAATAAATTAATTAAAAAATTGCCTAGAAATTCTTGTAAAACCAAAATTAGAAATAGGTGTACTTTAACTGGGAGACCAAGAGGAGTGTATAGAAAATTTGGTTTATGTAGAATTGTTTTGCGTGATTTGTGTTCTTTTGGGCAAGTTCCAGGAGTTACAAAGTCTAGTTGGTAAATATAATATAAGGAGTATGTTGTGGCGTTATCTGATAGTATTGGTGATTTTTTAACAAGGATACGTAATGCTCAATTGGCAATGCATAGAACAACAAGAGTGTTGTTTTCTAAAGTGAATTCTTCTATGCTGAAGATTTTAAAAGATGAAGGGTATGTCCTTGATTATGAAAAGCAAGTTGTAGATAATTTACCTTTTTTCATTGTAAAATTGAAGTATTATGAGAAGTCACCTGTAATTAGTGACATAGTTAGGGTGTCAAAGCCTGGTTTTCGTTGTTATTCTAAGTATAAGGACATTTCTAAAGCATATAATGGCCTTGGTATTTTTATTATATCGACACCCAAAGGAGTGATGACTGATTATGGGTATTAAAGGTTGGTGGAGAAGTTCTGTGTCGTGTGTTTTAAATAATAGGAGAAATTCATGTCTCGTATAGGTGCTGCTCCTATCAATTTCCTGCTGGTGTTTCAGTTGAATATAGTAATGGTAGGATGTTAATAAAGAGCGCTAAGGCTGAAAAAGAAGTTAACTTGATCAGTGATGTTGTGTGCCGGATTGTTGATAATCAGCTACTCCTTTCTGTGGATCAGGATAAAGATGATTATGATGAAATAAAGCCTATGTGGGGCACTTATAGGAGTAATATTAATAATATCATTAACGGTATGGTTGATGGTTTTTCTGTTAATCTTGAGATTAACGGTGTGGGATATAAGGCAGAGTGTGATGGTAAGTATTTGACTTTGTATCTTGGTTGTAGCCATAATGTTAAATATAAAGTGCCTAAAGATGTTGAGATTAAGTGCATAAAGCCAACTCACTTAGTAGTTAGTGGTATGGATAAGCAAAAAGTCTATATGGCGGCATCCGATATATGCAGGATTAGGAAGTACGATCCTTATAAAGGTAAGGGTGTTGTAATAAAAGGCAAATTTATGCTGCGTAAGGTTGTAAGTAAAAAGAAGTAATTAAAATGAAAAGATCGTATAATTTTTTAAGTAATTCTGAAAAAAGGAAGTTACGTAATAGAGCGAAGCTTGACAAGAGCGCTGAACGTTTACGTATATCCATATTTAAATCTAATAGGCATTTTTATGTCCAGTTAATTAATGATGTAAAAGGAGTAACTCTCACTTCGGCTTCTACTTTGGATGCTAAAATTAAGGATGTATGTAAAGGGAAAGTCAACGCTGAAACTATAAAATAGGTTTCTTCTTTAATGGTTGAGCGTCTGTCTGGCATGAGATTAGAGCAGCAGCTTACGTTTGATCGTGGAGCGTATAAATATACAGGATTAGTTTCTCAATTTGCTGAGGCTTTAAGAAGTTCTGGATTTGAATTTTAGAAGGTTTTGAATATGGCTATAAAGAATTTACAAAATAATAATGATTCATCAGAGCTTTTAGTTTCGGTACGAAGAGTGACAACGGTTGCTAAAGGTGGTAGAATATTTTCATTTTCAACTTTGGTTGTTGTTGGCGATGAAAAGGGTAGAGTAGGATGTGGAATAGGTAAGCACGCAGAAGTTGCTGAGGCAAGAGTCAAAGCTGTAAATGCTGCAAAGAAATCGATGATTAGAGTGTACTTGCGTGAACTTTGCATCATGATGTTAAAGCTACATTTTGTTCTGGTGAGATAGTTTTAAGAACCGCAAGAGCCGGAACAGGTATTATTGCTGGTGGAGCGATTAGATCAGTTTTTGAGGTGTTAGGTATAAAGGATGTGGTAGCTAAATCCACTAGATCAAATAATCCTCATAACGTTATATGTGCGGTATTTAAGGCTTTTGATAGTATGTTATCTCCTCGTCAGGTAGCAAGCAAAAGAGGCAAAAAGATTAGCGAGATAGTTGGAAACAGGTAAAGTATGAATAATGCTGTAAAATTAAACTCTATATTTACTAAGTTATCTAAGAAAAAGAAGCCTAAGTTGCTGGGTAGAGGTGTCGGTTGTGGTAAAGGTAAAACATCCGGTAGAGGGCATAAAGGGCAGAAGGCTAGAAGTGGAGTTTCCATAAATGGTTTTGAGGGTGGACAGCAGTCTATATATACTCGTTTGCCTAAGAGAGGTTTTAAGCCTATACGTAGGAACATATACTCTATAATTAATGTTGGCGATATACAGCGCTTAATGGAAGCTAAAAAAATAGTGAAAGACTCTGTTATAGATAAGGAGAGGCTGTATAGATTAGGTTTTATAAAGTCTATTAGGGATAAAATTAAACTTCTTGATAAAGGTAAGTTGAGCGAAAAATTTGTATTTCATGTTGATTTTGCGTCAGAAGCTGCAAAAAAATCTGTAGCTTCAGTTGGTGGTAGTGTGGAAATACTATCGTAAATCATGGGCAATAAATCCGCATTTAATAGCTTGGGTCCTGCGTTGTTATATAAAGGCGATTTATTAAAACGAATATTTTTTACGCTAATAGCTTTAATTTGCTATCGGTTGGGTACTTATGTGCCTATTCCTGGAATTAATCTTGATGTAATTAATGATATATTTCCCAAAGAGGGCTCAGGTGTTTTTGGGGTATTTAATTTATTTTCTGGTGGTGCATTAGCTAGAATGACAATTCTAGCATTGAACGTTATGCCATATATAATGGCTTCTATCGTTATTCAGTTGCTTTCTTCTGCCATTAAGGGAATGAAGGAAGTTAAGAATGATGGAGAATCAGGCCGTAGAAAGATTAATTCTTATATACGCTATCTGACCATAGTAATTTGTGTATTTCAATCAATTCCAATTTTGGTTGGATTAGAAGGGATGAATAGGGAAGGGGTATTGGTTGTAATCGAACCCGGTGCTATGTTTCGTACAATAGGTGTTTTTAGCCTTTTAGGTGGAACTATGCTTTTAATATGGCTTGGTGAACGAATCAGTGCTAGCGGTATAGGCAATGGTATCTCATTGATCATTTTCACGGGCATAATATCAGAGTTACACAGCGCTTTGTCATCTCTGTTAACGTTAAATAAAAACGGTAGCGTATCGTTATTTATTATCCTTTTTGTTTTGATATTGTTTTTTTTGCTGCTAGTCTTAATCATTTTTGTAGAGTCTTCTTATAGAAGAGTTATTGTTCAACATCCTAAAAAGCAATTTAAAAGATTACATAATGACGATTTTACTTATATTCCATTGAAGATTAATTTATCTGGTGTAGTACCAACCATTTTTGCTAATGCAATTTTATTGACACCTATTTCAATTGCAAATTTCTATAAGGGGCACTCTTTTTCTAATTTTATTTTAAATTACTTTATGGCAAATAAAGTAGTATATATTGTAGCCTATTTGGTGCTGATAGTATTTTTTAATTTTGTCTATACTAATTTTATATTTAATCCAGAGGAAAACGCGGATTTTCTTAAAAAAATGGTGGTTTTATACCTGGTAGAAGGCCTGGGAAACATACTTTTGATTACCTTCAAGATATAGTTTTTAAGTTGACATTCATTGGCTCTGCGTATTTGGTAGTCATATGTACTGTACCTGAAGTTATGAGATATTATTATGATATACCATTTATTTTTGGTGTTTTTAACGTTCACTGATTATAGTGAACGTTATTACTGATACTATTATGCAAATACAGTCTTATATTTTTTCGAATAGGTACGATAGCTGGATAAAGAAATATGAGTCTAAAACGAGGAAAGTAAGATGATCATTACGATTTTTGGTCCTCCAGGTTCTGGTAAAGGTACTCAGTCAAGCTTGTTAATAGCAAAATATGATTTAAAATTAACTTCAGTGGGGGATTTATTAAGGAATATTATATCTGATGGCAGTGAGTTAGGTAAAAAAATAAAGGGTACCGTGGAATCTGGTAATTTAATTCAAGATGAAATTATATGTGGATATGACCAGCTTGCATTAATGGATGATAATTGCTTATTAGATGGTTTTCCGAGAAATTTAAACCAGGCCCATTTTTTGACTCAAGTTTTGCAAGAAAAATATAATAGGGATGTTGATATTGTAATTGAACTGCAGCTTGACGATAATATTGCAATCGATAGATTAAAAAATCGTCTCGCGTGTTTGGACTGTAAAAGCATATATAGTGTATCATCTTCTTTTAAGAGTGCTACTTGTGCTAAATGTAAAAGTACGAGGTTAGAGAAAAGAATCGATGATGCTGATATGTCTGCAATTAATAAGAGAATAAGTGAATATCACCTTCAAATGAAAGGTTTACGCAAGTATTATAAAGGCAAATTATTAACAATTGACGCTAATTTGAGTGTTGATGAGGTAACGCAAGAGATTGAAAGTAAAATTTCTTGTAATTTGGTTTGACTCTGAGTTGTTTTATGGTATAAATTAAGAGTTGTTATTAATAAAGTATCGAGGTATCAGTGGCACGTATTGCAGGCATAAATATTCCAGTGAGGAAATGTGTTCCTTTTGCATTAACTTATATATATGGTATAGGTATTGCTACTGCGAATGTAGTTTGTCACGCTTGTGAAGTTGATAAGCGCAAACGTGTTTCAGAATTACGAGATGAAGATATAGAAAAGATCAGCGGTTTCATTAGACAAAATTATGTTATAGAAGGTGAGCTCAGAAAAGAAGTGGCTATGAACATAAAATCTTTAGTGGAAATGGGATGCTATAGAGGAGTGAGACATAGAAAAGGTTTACCTGTGAGAGGGCAAAGGACTCATACTAATGCTAAGACTCGTAAAGGTAGATCTCGGTTGCCTATTGCTGGGAAAAAATAAAATTTATTATTATCGTGAGTTTTAATGAAAAAAGTCAAAACGGTTGGTAAGAGTACAAAGGAGTTTATTACTGGTGTTGTTCATATTCGTGCAACTTTTAATAATACTTTTGTAAATATAACTGATGTTCATGGTAATACGCTATGTCAAACTTCTGTGGGTGCATGTGGTTTTGCAGGTTCGAGAAAATCCACACCTTATGCTGCAGGTAAGGCTGCGGAGGCTGCTGCGAAGAATGCAATGGAGAGATTTGGTTTGAAGGTTGTCTCTGTAATAATTCGTGGTCCTGGCTTTGGTACCGAAGCTGCGGTTAAAGCACTTCAGAGCTGTGGGTTGACTGTGACTTCAATTGCAGATAAAACCGCAATTCCTCATAATGGGTGCAGGTTAAGAAAAAAAAGAAGAGTGTAGGATATTTGAAAAGGTTGTTTTATGTATTATAATAGTGATGTTTCTCTCTGTAGCAATTTAGATAAGTTGATTAGACCTAGTTCAGTTAAGGTGATATCAGATAATTCAAGTGAAAAAAGTGATATAGTCCTGGAACCGTTGGAAAGTGGTTTTGCTTTAACATTAGGTAATGCATTAAGACGTGTAATGTTATCTTCTCTTAAAGGTAGTGCTGTTTATGGAATAAAAATTGAAGGTGTAACTCATGAATTTACTTCAATTCAAGGGGTAAGAGAAGACGTAACTGATATAGTATTAAATATGGGCATGTTGAGGTGTAAATTAAATGGTGCTTCTAATAAATGCTTAAATTTAAACGCTAAAGGGCCTTGCCAGGTATTAGCTGGGATGATAGAAACTGATGATCAATGCTCTATTGTTAGTAAAGACTTATTAATATGTACGCTGGGGCAAAATGTGGAGCTTAACATGACCATATATGTGGCTAGCGGGAAAGGTTGTCTTCCTGTAACTAAGTATAAAGAAAATGAACTTTTGAAGCTTATGAGTGAACAGGATTTAATTGGTTTTATTCCAATTAATGCTTTGTATAGCCCTGTCGACAGGGTTTCGTACAGGGTAGAGAATAGTCGTGTTGGCCAAGTGACTGATAAGGATAAGGTGATATTGTCAATTGAAACTGATGGTACAATCTCTCCGAGTCAAGCTGTTGACTCTGCTGCAAGAATATTGCAGGAGCAACTTCAGCCCTTTATTAGTTCTGATGTAAGTTATAAAAAATCGCAGGTTTCTTCGTCTAGTGGTGCTAAAGATTTGGATTATGATCCTGTCTTATTGCGTAAGGTAGATGAAATGGAATTATCTGTCAGGTCTCATAACTGTCTGAAAAACGAAAACATCACTTATATAGGTGATCTTGTGCAAAAGACAGAAGGTGAAATGTTAAGAACTGCTAATTTTGGCAGGAAGTCTTTGAATGAGATTAAGGCAGTTTTGGCTAATTTTGGCTTGTCTTTGGGTATGAATGCGCTAAACTGGCCGCCTAAGGATATAGATGAGTTGGCTAAACAACATACTGATGAAGATTAGGTGATATATGAAACATGGAATAAAAAAAACGTAAACTATCTCGTTGCACTGAACATAGATTATCGACGTTAAAGAATCTATCTATCTCATTAATTAACCATGAGCAGATTGTAACTACTTTACCAAAAGCTAAGGAACTTCGTCCATATGTCAAAAGTTTATTACAATTGCTAAGAATAAGAATACTTTACATGGTAGAAGACTTTTGCTTTCACGCCTTCATAATAGTAAGTTGGCAGTTGATAAGTTATTAAACGTCTTAGCCAGCCGTTATCAAGATCGTAAAGGTGGGTATTCTAGGATAATAAAATTTAGCACTCGAAAGGGTGATTGCGCTTCAATGGCAGTGATAGAACTGGTTAATAGAGATATTGCAGCAAGAGGTAAGGTTTATAGTAAAAATAGAGAAGGAGGCAAAGTGGTTACACAAAGTTAATTGTTATCATAATTGTTCTTCTTATGGTAAGTAGGTTACGCTACTTTGTAGGTTACTTTGGCGAATTGTTAGTTTTGGCATATTTAAAGCTAAAATGGTATAATGTTATAAAACGCCGTTACCGTTGTAAGTTCGGTGAAGTTGACTTAATTGTATCTAAGAAAAAGGAGCTGATTTTTATAGAAGTTAAAACAAGTTTACTTGGAAAAGAAATACCGATATCTTATCTTCAATGTCAGTCTATTATAAATTCTTCTGGATATTTCTTAAGTACAAACCCTAGTTTTTTAGATTATTCAGTCAGATATGATTTATGTTTTCTTTCCTTAAAGAGGGGACCTGTTTATATTAAAGATGCTTGGATTGAAGAATGGAAGATTTGTAGCTGAATCAATTTAGATTTACTGGATTTAATATGAAAAAGACCCAATACAATAATCTAGTTTCATCTTACGCTAAAGTGCTGTTTCATGTCTCAGGAAGCAGGTTAGGTATTATAAGGAAAGAAGTAGAATTTTTATTGGCTTTTTTTAAGGATCAACGTGATGTTTTTGTGTACCTATCCCATCCTATGGTTTCTTTTGCACACAAAAAAGAAGTGATACTTTCTATAAATGAGCACTTGAGTGAGAATTTAGTAAAATTTATTATGGTTATATTTGCAAATAAACGCTCTAGTTTATTGATCCTTATATCAGAAAAATTCTTAAGTCTTGCAAGAGAAAATGAAAATGAGTTCGAGATTACTATAAAGTCAGCAGAAACTTTAAAGGAGACTGATATAAGAATAATTACTGAATCTTTGAGCTTTCTTGGTAAAATAATAAAAGTAAGCAATGTGGTTGACCCTTCTATACTAGGTGGCTTCGTAGTTAGGTATGGTTTTAATTTGATCGATGCTTCGCTAAGAAGTTACTTGGATAGGTTAGTTGACTTAAGTAAAATGGAAATATTAAAAGTAAGGAATTTTGTATGAAGAACAGTATGAATGTTTCTGAGATAGCAAGTATAATAAGGGAAAAAGTTGAGACGTTTGATAATCCTATAAAGCGGGAAAATATAGGTGAAGTAATTTCAGTAACAGATGGTATCGCATTGGTTTACGGGCTGGAAAAAGCAAAGTTTGGTGAAAAGGTATTTTTTGCAAGCGGTGTAGAAGGAATAGTTCTTGATTTAAATCGTGATACGGCTGGAATAGTTGTGCTTGGTAATGACCGTGATGTGAAAGAAGGGGACGTTGTAAAATGTAGTGGTAATGTTGTGCAGGTGCCTGTAGGGCATGAATTATTAGGAAGAGTTATAAATGCATTAGGTCAGCCTATAGATGGTTGCGGAGAAATTGGAACAAAAAATAGTGTGGATATAGAATCCAAAGCGCCAGGCATTATTGATCGTAAATCTCTGCATGAGCCACTGCAAACAGGAATTAAAATTATAGATTTGCTAATTCCAATAGGTAGAGGGCAACGTGAATTAATTATTGGCGATAGACAAATTGGTAAAACTACTATTGCGCTTGATACTATTATAAATCAGAAGAAGATTGTAGATGAAAATCAAAAAGTTTACTGTGTTTATGTTGCTATTGGACAAAAAATTTCAACAGTAGCAAAAGTGGTAAATAAGCTAAAAGAAAGTGGAGCATTAGAGTATACAACTGTAGTTGTGGCTAGTGCATCTGACTGCGCGCCTATGCAATTTTTAGCACCCTATGCTGGTTGCACTATTGGGGAATTTTTTCGTGACAATGGAATGCATTGTTTGGTTGTATATGATGATTTATCTAAGCATGCTGTGGCATATAGGCAGATGTCTTTATTGCTCAGACGTCCTCCTGGTCGTGAAGCTTACCATGGAGATATATTTTATGTACATTCTCGCTTGCTTGAAAGAGCTGCTAAAATGTCTGATAAAAAAGGGCAGGGGTCTTTAACTGCTTTGCCAATTGTCGAAACTCAAGCTGGTGATGTATCTGCATATGTGCCAACAAATGTTATTTCAATTACCGATGGGCAGATCTTTCTTGAGTCTGAATTATTTTATAAAGGATTTCGACCTGCAGTAAATATAGGTTTGTCAATTTCACGGATTGGTTCTGCTGCACAACTAAAGTCTGTGAAGAAAGTTGCTAGTTCTATAAAGCTAAGCTTAGCTCAGTATAGAGAATTAGAAGATTTTGCAAAATTTGGTTCTGATCTTGATGCTAGTGTTCAATTATCCTTGAATAAGGGTAAATATCTTGTCGAGTTATTAAAGCAAAAACAACATTTACCTATGTCAATAGAAGAGCAAGTAGTGCTGATGTATATTTTTTCTAACCTATATAATCAGTTAAGTAAAATACAAATAAGTTACATTAATAAATTTGAACATGATCTTATTAATTATTTTCATACTGTACACCCTGGGGTTGTAAAAAAGTTGTCAAATGACATGAGTGATGATATAAAAGGTGATATCTTTAACATTTCTTAAATTGAAGATATCTTCAATTTAATTGCGTTTAGGTGGTGATTATGGCTTCATCCATTATTAATAAATTTCCTGTGACGAGGGAAGGTTTTGAGAATATGCAAGCCGAACTTGAAAAATTAACGAAAGAAAAGCCTTCTGTGATACAGGCTATTTCTGATGCTCGTGATCAAGGTGATTTGTCTGAAAATGCAGAGTATCATGCAGCACGGGAAAGATTAGGTTTTATTGAAGGCCGTATAATGGAGATAGAAAGTAAGCTCTCACATGCGGAAGTAATAGAAGTAAAAATTTTGTCTGGTGATTCAGTAATGTTTGCTGCAACTGTGACATTAAGCATGCCGAGTGATGATGACAGTGAAGTAGAATATACTTATAAAGTTGTTGGTGAATATGAAGCGGATGTTTCAAAGCGGTTAATATCTACTAGTTCACCACTCGGGAGTGCCTTAATCGGCAAAAAAGTCGGTGAGTATGTGGAAGTGACAGTGCCAAATGGAGAGAAATTGTATAAAATAGTTAAGGTTGAATTTAAGTAAATTATTATGGTACAGGCCACTTATGCTTCAATGAGTCTGCCCGGTATTTCTTCTGTGGAAGATGTATTGGAGGATGCTCGTTCCGGTAAATTATTAATTTTAGTTGATGATGAAAATAGAGAGAATGAAGGTGATTTGGTTGTCTTAGCTGAAAAAGTAAAAACCATATGGCTTTTATGGTTAGGTATGGTACTGGCATTGTATTTTTAGCTATGACAAAGCTTCATATGAATAAACTAAATCTTGAGTTTATGAAGAGAAGTAATGTGGATGAAAAGCTTACTCCTCATACTGCATTTACTACATCAATTGATGCGCGTTATGGCATTACAACAGGTGTTTCTGCTCGTGATAGAACACGTACGATACTTACCACCATTGATGAAAAGAGTACTAAAGATGATATTGTTACTCCTGGGCATGTTTTTCCTATTATTACAAATGATAGTGGGGTTTTAGCGCGTAATGGTCATACTGAAGCAAGTGTTGAAATAGCAAAGTTAGTTGGCTTTAGTCATGCAGCCGTAGGGTGTGAATTGGTTAGTGATGATGGCTCTATGATGCGCTTACCTCAGTTACTTAAATTTGCCGAACAACATAAAATTAAGTTAACTACCATCGACAAACTTATCAGTTACGTTAAAAAATTAAACCAGCGTTTATAAATTTGTATAATTTAAGTGTTAAAATATAGAATTCTTATAAATTATACAAGTACAGAGTTTCCGTGTTTAGAATTGCTAGGTTTTTGACCTTATTGTTCTTTTTTGCATATTATAATAATGCTTACTCTATTAACATTATTAGAGATAGTGAAGTGGAAGCAATAGTGAAAGAGCTAGCGCAACCTTTATTTTTCACTGCAAACATTGATAGTGACCGAATGAGAGTTTTTATAATTAATGATAATTCGATTAATGCTTTTGTAATTAACAACAACAGTATCTTCATTTATTTAGGACTTTTACAATACTCGGCTAAACCTTATGTCCTGCTTGGTATATTAGCACATGAGATTGCTCACATATCTGCTGGTCATATATTGCAAATGAGTAGTGCTAAGGGTTATTTTCAATCGATAGCAATGATTAGTTATATGGTAGGATTAGTTTCTAGTATTATCATTAATCCTCAGGTTGCTGGTGCAATTTTGCTTAGTGGTGTAGCACTCAGTTCAAGGCTATTTTTTAACTATTCTCAAGAGCAAGTGTAGCAGATAGCTATGCTTTAAGGTACCTTGATGAATCTGGCTATGATAATTCAGGTATGAAAGAGATTTTTGATTATTTTAAAAGTATTGAGCATGAGAACACCGAGGAATATTTCCGCACTCACCCACTTAGTGAGAAACGCATATTTGCTGTGCAAAATTATAAGGTCAAAAACAACGTAAAACCAATTTTTGCGGATAAGTTACTAAAGTTTGAGCGTGTGGTTGCAAAGCTAGACTCTTTCTTTGCTCCTATTCATGTGTTATCTAATAAATATGAAAATAATTCTGAGTGTGTAAATGCTATAGTTTGCCATAGGCAAGGAAAGATAGAAGAGGCTATTGCTAAAGTTAATTCATTGATTCAAGAGTCACGCAGTGACCCATACCTATATGAATTAAAAGCAGAAATGCTATATCAGGTCGGAAATTTAAGTGAAGCAATAAAAATGTATGAGGAATCGCTTAGGTATTTATCTGAGAAAAACAGTTATTTAGTGAAACTTGCATTATCTCATACTTTATTATTACACGGTGATGCAAAAAAGGCGATTTTTTACCTGGAGCAGATTTTGAATGTAGAACCAAATAACGCTTTTGTCTGGAAATATTTAACCATTGCATCTAAATGTGAAGCTGATACGGCAATGCATTATTTTGCCTTGACAAAAAAGGCTTGTATTGAAGGTGATTTAAGGCAATTTACAAAATATGCTGAGCTAGCTGTTAAAACTCTACCAAAAGATAGTCCTTATTTGTTGCAAGTTGAAGATATGAAGCAATTTAACGGATAACAAAAAAGCATTTCTGCACTTTTATGGGTTATTCTCCACACTTTTCCAACATAGCTTTTGCTTCATCGCTTACGTTGGGCATAATTTTCGTTATGATAGTTTTAGCACACAAAATAAAAAATACACCACAGAACATGCCTAGAGCAAAGAGGGCCGGCCACGGCATCCTGCCACATATTGCAAGCAAAGCTGCACCAATTATTACTACCGTCATAAGTGGACCGCCTATTCCCCAAACGTAACCAATAATATTGCATATTACTTTAGTTGTGCCATCCATATGAGGATCAGTGGTAGCTGCATAACCTGAGAAAGAGAAAAGTAATACTACACAAAAAACACTAAAAAATCTTTTTATTATAGAGTTCATTTTCTTGCCTTTAAATAATAAATTAACCCAAACGCAAACCCGCACATATTTTTATTTTAAAGTAAAAACTATAATTTGTCCATACATAAGTGTTGCTACATAAATAACCCACCACTAATGTTAAGCACATGCCCTGTTATATATTTTGCTTCATCACTTGCCAAAAATAAGACCCCTGCTGCTATTTCTTCCCCTGTCCCCTGCTGCTATTTCTTCCCCTGTGTCATTCTTTTCATTGGAATATTATCTAATATTTTTCCCTTTTGTCCTTCATTTAAAACTTTAGTCATTTTAGTATCTATAAACCCAGGAGTAATACAATTTACTGTTATATTACGACTTGCAACTTCTTTTGCTATAGATTTGCTCATAGCTATTATTCCAGCTTTAGACGCTGCATAATTTGCTTGCTCGGCGTTTCCTGTCAGCCCTATTATTGAGGAAATATTTATAATTCTTCCCCAATTATTCGTAATTAGTCTCTTACATGCTTCTCTACTCAGCTTAAATGTAGAGCCCAAGTTAATATCAATTACTTTTTGCCATGCATCATCTGTCATTCTCAATAATAAACTGTCTCGCGTAATGCCCGCATTGCATATAAGCCCGTCAAAGCCTTCTATCAACTCACTTGCTCTATTTACTAGTTGATCTACTTCCTCAGCATTTGATAAGTCACAAGGGAGTATCTGCATATTTTTTTCATATTGTTTAGCAACTTCTTCGAGCACTTCTTTTTTTGTGCAAGAAATACATAAAGTTGCTCCGGCTTTATGCATAATTATTACAATTGCTTGCCCTATTCCGCAAGTCAATATTCTGTTCTTAATTCCTAACAGAATATTGACTGGTTGGCAATAGATTTCTTACATAATATAAGTAACTCAGATGTATGGTCCCAGAGTATAATGGTAAGGATTAAGTATAAATAAATCAGAGCATGTCTTGAAAAGGAATGAGGAAAAGAATATGATAGTGTAAAAAATAGGAGGGAAAATTGTATCCAAGTGATATAAGTGATAAGGAATGGGAAATTTTGGAGCGACATGTTGCACAAGGAAAGATAGGGAGGCCAAGAAAGCACAATATCAAAACAATTATTAA